>JAWNLA010000017.1:0-17738 GCA_035041605.1 Drosophila atroscutellata
ACGTGAATTTTATTTATAGAGTCCCTATAAGCCCTGTTGGGAAATACTTAAATGAATTTAATTTTTAAATGAAAAAAAACATTTTTTTCTCTTTGCAGCGTCGATCAATTATTTCAATCCAATCCACTTTAAGCCGTGGATAGCTTCAAAGAATGTGGTGTTGATTTTTCACTCGTGCCAAATTATATGTTGTATTTAAAAATCTGGCGCGTCTTATTCGTCCTAGACTTCGAACAGAAAAGGCGGAAACCACAGCTAAGAAGCAGAAACTTCTCACTAGCACAGCTGTAAACAGCTGCTGACAACAGATCATGGTTGATTTTTAACAATACAAAAGCTTAAAATATGTAATTTAATTTAAATTTAAATAATATCCAAATTATACATATATTTAGAAATAAGAAAGATTAAAATGATTTCTGGTATGTGTATCGACGCATTTGTGTTGCCTACTTCAGGGCATTTGCTTTGATGTAAATTTATCTTACGATTCTCAAACGGTTTAAGCACAAGTCTATTGGCATGCTAGATGCAGCAAACACAGTGCAGGCAGAGCCACTGAATTGCTCTTCCATTCCACTTACATGGTGGTTGAATTTAAAGTTGAACTACATGTTATTGTCTTCGAGCTGTACCGAACACTTTGTTCGGGTTTATTTTAGCTAGGCTAAAACTCAGTAGAGCTGGTAATTCGTGCAACAAATTTTATTTTATTGCGTTTGCGATAATTAACAACACCGATCTTTATATATATATATATATATATTTATATTTAAATTGTTTTATTCAACTTGCACTTTCATCTGCAGTCTGCAAGCTGTGCACTATATCGCAGAGGTGCAACGCCTGACCAAGCAAAAGACCAAAATGTTTCACGACCACTTCGCACGTACAGGGGCCTGGGCCACCTGCATGCACGATTCAAAGACAACATCAATGCATGCGTACTAAACTCACCCCCACACACACACGCCCACACCCGGCGGTATCACCGCAAAGTATTACTTCATGGGGTGGGTTGACTAACTAGGCACTCTCCGTCACTCGCCGCTCAGTTTCGCATAATCTCAGATCCTTCTGTATGCTTATGATGAGCTGGCGGACATCTCTCCAGTGTGACGGAGACTCCATCATGTGCTCTACCAAGCTCTCCGGTGGGGGCACTGAGGTAGTCACTCCCCTGTATCTCGATCAATAGTAGAGCTCATGTTCCCGATCCTCGATGGCGTCCGGGCATGTCGGGCACAGCGTTGTGCCCTCGTGCCTGAACCTGTGCAGGTAGCTCCTGTATCCGACGTGCCCAGAAATAAACTGTGTCACAACATTATCCAACTTACCTGATCCATTCTTCTAGGTTGGGAATTAGTCGGTGTGTCCACCTTCCTTTCCTCGCCGCGCTCCATCTATTCTGCCAGGTGTCTATCGTCGCTGCTTTTGCTGAGCTTCGAATGGTATCCATAGCGTCCGGCGCAACTATCCTTCTAGTGCGGATCTCCTTCATCTCGTTCGCTAGCAGGTCAACTGACACCATTCCTGCTAGGACCAGTGCTGCATCTTCCGAGACCGTGCGCTGCCGGAAATCACATTTTATTTCTTGTGTTTTCAATATATTTGTTTATTTAAATATTAAATATTACTATTTATTTATTTTTTGTTCTTAATTCTACTTACTACTATTTGATTATTTATTTATTTAAATATTAAATATTACTATTTATTTTACATAGCACTAAGAATTAATTCTATAATGCCCCCAGGCATAAGAATGAATACCATCTTCTCTTATTTTTCTTTTATCGTCTTTACAACTTAAAGTTGTTTTTCTAACCTTATGCGTATACAAATTGTGTATCTTTGATCTAAATATAAACATATTGTCAGAAAATGTCTTATTTTGTAAAAGACATCCCTTATAGTTATTTATAGTTAACTTATCTATAGCCGACTTTTTTACACCTTTGGACTTTTAATGCACCCACCCCCTTCAAGAGACAATGAGTACATTTTAGCTCTAAGCCCCACAAACTCTAGCATTCTTTTCCCGCAATTTTCATCCTTCATCATGCCTAGTACTTTCTTATTACACCTCTTAATCCCATATTTTTCTGCCAACTCTTGGGGATATTCAGAAGTATCAAATCTCATTTCGATATCTTCAGCAATATCTTTATAGAAATCATCTGTATCAATGGAATATATGAACGAATCGGTATCCATATAATTCAATGAAACTTTCTTTTGAAATTTCGGCTTCATATATTCGTAATGGAAATCATACATTTGCCATTTTGATAATTCCAAAACGACAAAACCTAAATACATTGGCTTATCATATACATTATGTAGGCGATTCATTTGAATCGCATACATATCTTCGGAAAATTGTGCAGAGCTATGAAAACTGGCCTTTGCAATAAGGGCACGAGCACCCAACCTATTGCGGTTTGTGGTTTCCCACGATGTTACCAGCTTGATGTCTTTACGTTTTTCAACGTTTTCCATCGTCTTTCCATAGACTGCATTATTTCATAATTTGAAAAAGTCTTTTTCAAAATTATTTTTTGCCGAAGTTCTGTGCAATGTATTTAAGTCTATATACTTTCTAAGCCAGGGAGACTGTTTAAATTCCAAAATCTTATGAATTTTTGCCAATTCAAGACCATTTCTCAAACATTGCTGTAGATTTCTGTAATGGATGGGATACTTTGTTTTTGCCCTTAGATCCGCAACAAGCTTTTGAACTTTCGCCTCTGGAGTAGGCTTTTGGTTTGATGGACAAAATGGTAAATCATTATGATAATCATGAAGAGAGTCTGGATACAAAAGATCTACCTCGAGAATGTATCCAGACTCTGAATTATCAGTGATTGATGAAATATCGAATGAATTTATTTCATCTTCATTCATCCATCTAAAACCAGAATATGGGAGATGTTGGGACATAGCCCAACCATATAAATTATTTGCATCTAAGTACATTAAAAATTCTGATTTCTGTTTGCTATTATAATTATCCATATATAGATGGTTGGCTTTTGAGTACCGCTTGCAGCACTGAACTAAGCCACCACGAATGCCCATTTGAATAAATCTATACATATTAATATCTGTAAGTAAATCCAGTTCTATTTTTGTTGTCTTTAGCATTGCATCGCATGAAAGACCAGGTGTTGTGTAATAATGGGCGGGATCTAATGAATAAATTTTCTTGCAAATAGCTCGAAAATTTTGAAAAACATCTGAAAGTAGTAGAACATCAGTCTTAAGATACAACTCCATGTAATCTTTGAGACTTTGACAGTTGAAAGCTGACCAAACACTTTGGGCGTGAGTGTAATCTTCGAGTGAGCATTCTTTATTTGTTAAGCTATTCAAGAAATTATCTCTAGGGGGAAGAGCAGACTCATTTAATCTGCCCTCTGAGTTCATATACCCATAGGGAAAGACCCCCTTTCTACGTATAAGTTCAAACTCTTTATCTAATGGAAAGAATTTTTTAACATTGATGAAATTTTCTGTATCTAGATTGCCACAAAGTGCATCTAGACTTGTTGCCATAAAACGGAATGTATCTAAGAATCTAATCTCAAGGGTTTTATCATGGGATGCAATATGGATATATTTGGAAAGTGAGATGTACAACTCCTTATTAAGGGGAAGTACTTTAATATCACCTTCAACTTTATTTAATTCCCTAACGAATAAATGGGAATCATACTTGGAAAAATTGTGGAAAAATACTGGGACAAAAGGTGCAAGTTGAAAATTGATGTTGCAGACATTATGTGCTGCCCCCCTGTACGACCCGGTTAAATGACAATGATCTCTAACACGATCATTGCCTAAGCACTTTTGACAAATGTGACAAATGAGAGCGTTTCTAAAACTATACTCTTCATCGACACTCATGCCTACAGGTTTAATAACAGACAAATAGTTGGTGTAAATTTCGCCTACATCACTGATAAGAGACTTGACGAATTTTACACCTGCATCCTCCCCAGTCTCTAAAACAAACTTGTCTAGAGCTGGGTTAAATGCACACTTTATATAATATGAATAGGCTATGGGAATGTGTTGAGAAGTTGCTACAACATTCTCACTAAGTTGGGCATTGAGGGGGGTGAGTATGCATTCAAAGTCGGCATACACTACAAATGGTACATCTAAACTACGACTATAATTTTTAAAACTAAGACTTGCCTTTTCCTGTGATGGGAGCGTAGAAACCACCTTTCCACACTGTTGACGATGCTCAAGATGCATCTTCTCACTATGGGAGTAATTAAGACACGTCCTACAGAAATTGACTTGTCCATGGTGGGACGTCTTACAAGCCTGAAAGTATATGAAAAAAATATATGTAAATATATTTGAAAAATAAATGAATATGAAAAATTAATAAAAAATATTACCTTGATAAATTTTTGATCCATACAAAATGTGCACGGTCTTCACCCTCCAGCAACATCAGACTAATGTGGATTTCCTTTTCCAGCATTGTCGCATATAATGGGCCGTTGACAGCGCCCGTCTGCTCATCAAAACCAAAAACATTTATGCTGATGTTCTGATTTTGATCTTCAAACATTTTTATTTGCTCCAAAGGTAGCGGAAAGTCCAAATTAATAAAGTTTAGTGTGAGTGATTCACTGATTTTTATTGATGTACTCTCAATAGCATTAACTTTGTAGGCAGAAAATTTTGCTGACTTATTGTTTACTGGTGCTTTTACGGCTGAGATTATTGACCATTTAAAACAAAATGTGTCATTATTTTTAACATTTACAATTGCTTTTTTATTAGATAGTCCTTTTGGCGTTTCAATGTAACTTGAAACTTTTAGTGGTGTATATTTATTAATATTTATCTCGAGCCTCAATATTTGACTCATCGTCCAGCCGCTATCTTTCTCCTGGAATTCATCCATTTTACCGCTAATCAATGCCGCATGAGTTTTAATGATCTCTTCTAGATCACTCGATGCTGTAATAACACACATATTGGATTGATGAGATTTTACTGACATCAGCATTTCATCATCACTGAATTTGATATTTATTTATTTATTTATTTAATGTCGACTAAAAGTCAGTCGACACAAAAAAAGACAAGAGCATAACAAATTTAATTTAATTTAAATTTAAATAATATTAAAATTATAAATATATTTAGAAATATTAAAATTAAAATGATTAAAATTAATGAATGAATTCTGGGGGTATTTAAAAGCAACTTGGTCCAACATTTGTTGCGAGAATTGGGGAAAACCCAGGAAAAAACCAATTAGACCAAACATAATTTGTAAGAGTTAGTAAGAATTAGTCCGCCACCTGTGCATGCAAAAAGTTATTCCCGAGATAGGGAGTTTTTGATTATAGAAATGGAGGACTCTAAATTAGTTATATGGTAAAATTTGTTATAATCATTACAGAGTACTCGAAACGGTTCATGCAAGGAATAATTAATATTACAGCGATTAAGGGAAAGTGGGAAGAAATTGCGAGAAGGTCTAAAGGGAACAGAAAAATTTATTTGGCTCATCAACGCTGCTGAATCGATTTCGCCTTTAATTAATTTAACTACAAACATAACTCCTAGCATAACACGACGGTTAGTTAGGGAGGGAAGGTTAATTAGCAGCAGCCTATTGGGGTATGGAGGAAGAGCACCCCAGTCAAAGCGACGAAGAGCAAAAAGTAAGAAGCTCTTCTGTACAGATTCCAATCTACTTTGATGAATATGATATTGCGGAGACCACACACAAGATCCATATTCCAGAATTGGAAGTACAAGGGAAGTGAGAAGTATCTTTGTCGTATAAGGGTCATCAAATTCCTTTGACCAACGCTTTATAAAACCAAGAACTTGAAAAGCTTTGTTGACAGTCAATTTAATATGGTTGTCGAACTTTAACCTGTGGTCAAGAAGTAAACCTAAATCCTTTACTTCATTCAGTCTATCAAGTGGCACCCCATCGAGAGTGTAACTAACAACATGGGGAGTGATACGATAAAATGACATGACCTTACACTTAGAGCAGTTCAAGTTGAGCAGATTTATTTTGCACCAAGACAGAAAGGAAAATAAGTCTGCCTGCAATAAGCAATGAGAGGACATATCATTATACGCCAAGCACAACTTGACGTCATCAGCATACATTAGTATGTTGGAATGCAAAACAACAGAAGGAAGATCGTTAATAAATAGGTTAAAAAGCACTGGACCAAGGTGACTACCCTGGGGAACACCAGAGGTGACTAGGATAGGTTTAGAGAGCACAGATTTGAATACAATTTTTTGAGTTCTGTTACACAGATACTCCGAAATCCAGGTCAGAAGGTTAGTAGGAAATCCTATAAGGTCTAATTTGCGAAGAAGGAGAGAATGGTTAACAGAGTCAAAGGCCTTACTGAAGTCTGTGTAAACGACATCAGATTGCATTTTATTCTGAAATCCTTTGATAACAAGGGAAGTAAATTCAAGTATGTTAGTGGTAGTAGACCTACATTTCACAAAACCGTGCTGGAATGGAGAAATAATAGAACCACATAAGTGTTCCAATTGAGTCGTTAATGTTTTCTCAAATATCTTAGGTATTGCGGACAGCTTGGAAATACCCCTATAGTTTTTTATATCAGACTTTGGGCCATTTTTATGGAGAGGAATAATAAAGGATTCCTTCCAAATAGTGGAAAAACAACAAGTTTCAACAGACAAGGTAAATAATTTAAGTAAAGGTTTGCAAATAGACTCGGAACAATACTTAAGTACACATCCCGGAACTCCATCAGGACCAGGCGAATACCCAGGCTTGATTGAGTGTAGGTCGGCAAGAAGTGACTCTAAAGTGATCACAGGACCAAAAATGCAATTAGCTCTTTGAACAGGGTAAGGATATGGTTCAATTTGTGAGAAGTTAGTAGATGAATAGGTGGATTGAAAATAATCAGCAAACAGATCGGCTGCATCCTGATCATCTTTTGCTTTCCTATCTTCATAGAAAACGTAGTTAGGTAAAGAAGACGATTTGCGTTTCATGTTCACAAAGTTATAGAACTGCTTAGGATCCTGTGCAAATTGCAGCCTACAACGAAGAAGGTAACTATGATAACAACGAGAGTTATGTGTAATAAAAGTTGCTCGAGCAACTAAATAGCGAGAGTAATCAGAAGGATTACTTGTTCTCTTAAACTTCTTATAATACCTTGACTTCACATTTTTCAACCTGTCCAACTCCCGCGAAAACCAGGGAGGCCTATTAGCCTTCCCAGGATTCGAACGGGGAACACAAGCATCCAGATGTGAGTCAATGGTAGTATAAAATATTGACACAGCATTATCCAGATTGGTACAGGAGTAAAGTTCAGCCCAATCAGTGTCAAATAATAATTGGTTAAGTTTAATAAAATCTGCTTTACGGAAGCAACGATTCTTACGTGTAGGATCCGATGCTACAAGAGGCACAAGAGTTGGCAGCTCTATAATCAAATCGAGCGTAGGATGATAAGGATCTTCGGGATTAACAAGTGGATCACAACGAGAAATAATACTATAAGAAGGATCAGATACAAAAATTAAATCCAGTAAACGGTCGTTACAGTTTCGAATATGGTTAACTTGAGACAATGATAACTCATGAAACCCATCAATAAACTCATTTGAACTAAGTGGCACCAATACATTTGGTGGAGCGGACCATATAATATCTGGAAGATTAAAGTCACCGCATACAATCAAATAGTCTCTATCCGAAAGCATAGAGGAAATATATTGGTTAGCGGATAGATGGTTCAGATATATTGAGACATCTGATTGAGGTGGAATATAAGAACACGTTATAAACACTGAAAAAGTATTAAGCTGAATTTTAATACTTATAAATTCAATGTCAAAAGTAAAAAGAGGTAAGAAATAATCTGATGCCAGATCAGAATCAACAGCAATCAGACAACCACCACCTAAGCGTGATACTCGATCACATCTATAAGGGGTGTATTTATTTGAAAATAAAGAATGATCTGAAATATCTGGTTTTAACCAAGTTTCAGTAAATACTAGAAAATCAAATTCAAAAGAAAGACTGTCAACAAATAGTTTAGAAAGTTTAGTATTAAGACCTCTAACATTCTGATATGCTAGAGAAAGAGAGGATTTTAGTTTTTTGGAGCGGCATTAGAAGAAGTAGCACCAGAAGAAATCTGAGGAAGTGTGATAGGTTACCGAACACGTTTTTTATTTGAAAACTCCTTTATAACTAAGCCCTTCGGCCAGAAATTATCACTGCAAATTGTGCCGAATACATCAGCCGAAACACTTATTTTAAAAGAGGAAATTTCTCTTTCATATTTAAATGCAAATTTTTCAATCGATATTCCAGTAGACGACAATTTACCCTGTATGTAGGCGTGAACGTCGTCCACAGATATATCAGGCGCAAGGCGCGAAATAAAAATTTGCTTTCTTGGTGCAACCGCAGCAAGAGTCCTGGGAACACCGCTAGAAAGAGGTGGGGGAGTCGAAACGGGCACAGTGGCCTGTGACCCAATTGGGGCACCACTGCTGATTGCAGGTGGTACAGGAGAATTAAACTGCATCAACTGCTGATCATTGTCAACAGTGGATGTCAGCGGTGCAGGAGTCACCAACCGAGCCGGGGCCAATAAACCTGGTTCCCGAGGCAAACCAGGCTCGGCCGATTGCTTCTGCTTAAAAGACTCATTTAACAGTTTTACACTATTAAATTGAGTCTCCATAGCATCAAAATCGGCACTGAGCTTACTAAAAGCTAGACGGAGATTGTGGAAGCCCCGTCTAGTTTGCCTCATGAAACCCTGAACATCCGACTCCGTCTCGCGGCATCGCTCGCAACACCACTTTAAGCCCGACTTATTGCCGATTAAATCCTTTACCCGTTGTGTGAAACCAGCACATTTAACATGCACCACGTTATCACACAACCAACAACAAATGAAATCAGCCTTTGGGTCGGACTGACACTTGCAGCTTTTAAGGTAACACACGGACATGTTTAATTACCAAATTGATATGCTCGAAAAGAAGAGAAACTATACAAAGATTCGGCAGAAAATAAGAAAACAAAACAATGCACAAGAGATGAAATAAATACAACACCAAGATTAGGCGCTGTAAGAGTACCTACGAAAAGAGGCAAAACTTTTAACCACTGAAACAACAACACGCACAAACACAGTTATGAGAACACACACGAAAATAGAGAGAGCGTGAGTAGTAAGGCGATGTGAGAGCACACGAAAGTTGGGAGAGCGAGAGCAACAAAGCACACACAGAATCCGCTATAACAACAACAATGCGCAGCGATCTAGCATGCAATGTGAAACATAGGGAGCGAGAGCAACAAGCGCACCAAAAACAAAACACAGCTGTTAACCGCGCACTTTATGTTTACAAGAATAACAATTTTGTGATTTGTTGCAAAATTACTAAAGAAAACCTAAATTACGAAAGCAATCACCGAAAAATTAAAGAGATCCAAGCACAGATATATTTTATGTTAGTTTAATTAAATGCACCAGTTATAATTTAATAACAATCACGAACTGGACACAGCACTGCAAAAACACAACCGATCACAGCAAAGGCTACAAGGTTATGGTGTGACAAGTAATAATTTCTTTTGAAGTTTCGTAATTAAAGAAATTTGTAGTCATCATATTTACTGATGACCCTGTGTCTATTAAGCATCGCATTTGTTTGTTATTCATAATTATGCTTATGAATGGGGTTCTGTATTCCTTTCCGAGGCTGTTTGATGAAAATTTTCGGACCAGTCCATTTTTGACTGTCCACTGTTACTGGGCCTTTGTCTTTTTATGGGTTGGTTAGGTGGTCTATTATAATTATTATTTGATTGGTGATTCATCGGGTTTTGTATTCTGCCCTGATTTAATTTTTGCTGGAATTCATTATACAATGGTTCGTTAACCATTGGCTCATTTTGTGGATACTGATTTCTATTAAAACTTTGTTGATACCCAAAATTCTGATGATAATTTCTATTAAAGTTTTGTTGAGTTCGTGGATTCTGGTTATAATTCTGGTGAAAATTTTGTTGAGCTCTTGGGTACTGATTATAATTTGTATTGTAATATGTGTTATTTACAGGTCTTTTGTTTTCAGGTATACGGTCCTCGTACAATCCTAGTTCTTGGGCTACCGCTTTCAGTTTGTCAGTTGTGGATATGTCGTATCGTGCTAATTGCATGTATAATCTGTCCGGTAGTCTCTTGTTTATTACGTCCCTAACTGTATTATTTAACGCATTAGTATACAATATCTTATTCTCTGAATTATTTTCTATTACTAATTTATTTGTTATTACAAATGATTTGTACTCGAGTTCTTCGAGGAACTTACGAAGACTTCCTCCATAAAATGTGTTGTACACCCTTCTGAGGAGTTCCTCAAAAGGTGTTTGAGTTTTGTAAGTGGAGATGAGGATGCTCCGTAGCGTTGTCCAGTCTCCCGGTAGGTGTCGGAGTGATGTTTTCATCGCATCGCCATGCAACTGCATCTGGATTGCGCTGTACAAGATAAGTTTTTGGCGCGCATCACTGGTTGGGTAGAGTTCCACGATGAAATCAATCCGTCCGATAAAGCCGCCCAGCTGGTCCGTTTCTCCACCGAATGAGGGGACTTGGCGGATTTGCCCTAGTGCTTGATTTAATGCTTCCGACATCGTTGTGTTGTTGTGTTTTT
Source organism: Drosophila atroscutellata (assembly GCA_035041605.1). Taxonomy (NCBI): domain Eukaryota; kingdom Metazoa; phylum Arthropoda; class Insecta; order Diptera; family Drosophilidae; genus Drosophila; species Drosophila atroscutellata. The sequence goes on from JAWNLA010000017.1 coordinate 10,741, forward strand.
ATTTATTTTTATTTATTTAATTTTTTTTTTTTTGAATGTTAAAAAAAAATTTTGGTAAAAATTCTGATTTTTGCACTTGTTGATGGTTTGCACAAGTTTAGATTTGATTTTGTGTTTTTTTTTTTTTGTTTTTATTATTATTTATTTTTTTTCTTATTTATTTATTTATTTATTTTTTGTTTGTTCACTTGTTGAAATAATTTATTTATTATTTTATTATTATTATTTTTTTTTTTGTCGTTTGCTTTCACGTTTGTTCTTTCACTTATGTTTCTTTCACTTGTGTTGTGTTTATTTTTAATTTATTTATTATGCCTTCACAGTTATGTTGAATTATTATTATTTATTTTATTTTTTTTGTATCAGTTTATTAAGGATCACGGGGTCCTTATGCGGATAACAGTTCTTGCAAAACACTAGTACGTTTCCTGTAAAGGATCACGACGTTTCACAATTTTGCTATCCTACCGGCTGCGCCAATTACGTATTTTATAAGTGAGAGTTATCCCGGCAGCGCCAAATGAATAAAATCCGACGATTGATTATTAGAAATCTTTATTTAATATAAAATCTGACAATTGATTATTTTTATTAAACACACACGTCTTCTTGGTTTTGCGTACAAAATAACTCTAAACTTATGGTAGTGGTTTATTTAAAATGAAAACTCGCATTTGCCTCTTCTGCGATGTTGCAGCTGTGTCGCTGCTGTCCTATTGGTGGAGGTGTCGGATGGCCCGCTTGGGTCTGGCGATGGTCCACTTGAGTTTTATGCTAGCTCACTTGTAGAGTGCACTGACGGAGTCTAATCCGGGTGGCCCACTTGAGTTTTAGGCTAGCTCACTTGTAGAGTGCACTGACGGAGTCTAATGGTGGTGTCGGTTGTCCGTTTGGGTTTCACGTTAGCCCACTTGTAGAATGGGATAGGTGTTGTATTACATTTTTGGTTGTGATCGCTGGTTCTGTTTGTAATTTGATTATGTGTATGCTGAGGCGTTTCTTGTGCACTGCTGTTGCGGTCGCAGTGTGCGTGGACATGAGAGATCTGCGTGATCTGGATATGTCACTATATATATGTTTATGTTTATTCTGACGGCTCGAACTTACTGTAGCCACTTTATAGAAAGCTACTTATTTAATGACAATACTTAGTATTCTGGGCAATTACTTACTTTTAACCAAACCGATCAAATTATAAATCGTACTTGTAAGAAGCTGCGCGCGTGATTGTGGCCTCACTATTACCTTTTGTGTGGGTGTGTGCGTTAGTGTCCCTTATCCCTTTCTCTCGCGTTGTTCGATTTACCGGTGATTATATTATTTACTGTATAACGAAATGTGTTTGGAATTACAATTACGATTATGGATCCCTTTTTTTATTTTATTTATTGTCAACTAAAAGTCAATCGACACAAAAAATTCAAAAACATAAAAAATTTAATTTAATTTAATTTAAAATAATATTAAAATTATATATAAATTTAAAAGTAAGAATGTTTGTTGAGCCTCTCTTAGCATTAAAATCATAAAAACGTTTAGGATCCCGCTGAAACTGCAAACTTCAGCTTCTTAGGTAATCCTTATCACATTTGTTATTCATAGCCAAGAATTTGGATCGCGCAATCAAGTAACGAGAGTAATCCAACGAAGAGCCAATTTCCCTGAATTTCTTATACATTCTTGACTTATTATTCTTTAACCTGATCAACTCCCTCGTAAACCACAAAGGTTTGGTAGACTTACATGGCTCACGAACAGGAACATACAAGTCAAATAAACCGTCCAACATATTATGAAAGACCCCGATTGCAATATCCATGTCAGCACAATTATAAAGCCGGGACCAGTCCGTCTGCGATAAGAGACGAGTTAACTTAACAAAGTCGGTTTTCCGAAATTGACGAACTCGCCCTGAAAGCTTGTTTTCCTGACTTGGTACCGTAGTAGGCAAATCGAACAACACCTCCAACGTTGGGGATAGGGATCATCAGGATAGGATATGGATTCAGAACAGGAGACAGAAAAGAAGGAGGGATCCGTGACAAAAATCAGATCAAGCATCTTATTTAACGAATTCGGGATAGCATTGATTTGACACAATGATATCCCAAATAAGACCTCCAAAAACTCACTCCGAGTCGGGGTTGACCAAACACTTGAGTCAGGACAAGGCGACCATGTAGTTCCAGTGAGATTAAAATCACCAAGTACTACCAGTAAATCACGATCAGAAAGCTGAGAATACACCGAAAGAATAGCAGCTAAATGGGAAGAATACAAAGAACTATCTGAAGAAGGAGGAATGTAAGAACAGGTTATAAAAATGCCAATACCATTAATATGTAATATAACAGCAATAAACTCTATATCCATAGAAACATCTGTCATTACTAACTCCGAAGATAAATCTACGTTGATAGCAATAAGTAAACCCCCACCTCGCCGGAGGGTCCGATCTTTTCTATAGATAGAGAATCCACTAGAAAGGATTTCGGAATCTAGGATGTCGGGTCTTAATCACGTTTCAGTAAAGGCCACGACATTAAACAGAAAGGAAAAACTATTAAGGCATAGATTTGAAAGCTTACTACAGATACCTCTTCCATTTTGATAGTTTTTAGTTAGTTTTTTTGAACTACCAGGTACAGCAAGAGGTTTACTTGCACTAGCAGTAGAAGGAAGTACAGCAATCGGAGACCGATTATTCTTTTTTGTAAATTCTTTTACAACTACATGGTCCGGCCAGAATTTTTTACCACAGATGGTGCTAAAGTATTCTGCTGGAACATTTATTTTCAAAGAAGAAATAGCCCGAATATAAGAGAATTGGAATTTTCCACAGTAACGACAGCTTTAAATTTGGCTTGGATAAAAGCCTTGACATCCTCTGATTTCTTTATATTTTCAAATTAACTTCATTTTATTGGTCATGGTTATGCATTCAAATCATTTCAGTAGGCATTCTAGGGATTTCTGGACTTAATGGTGTGGCATACTTGTATGCTGTTTTTATTGTGTCCCTTAGCTTTTCAAAAACTCACTCAGCTTTTCAAAAGCCCGCTCAACTTCCGCTCAATGATTTTATCGGGGAGTCATAAGCTCTCTCTCTCCCTGCTTGACTAAAGCTGAGTGAGCTTTTTTTTTGGACTCTTCTTTCTCTCTTTTAAGAGAGTTTGTGCACGTGCAAATTATTAGGTATTAGGTATTATACTAATATTTTTCCATTTGCTTCTAATTAATTAGAAAAAAATTATTCACAAAAAAAATGTATCAAAAAAAAAAATTAATTCAAGAAAAAAAAATTAATTAAAAAAAAAATTTTGATTGTAAACTATAAAATGTTATCTTGGGGTTTTTTTTGGTGATCCAGCGGTGACTGTACTGCGCCTCCCGCCGTCCTCTTGCTCCAGATTCGTTAACTATGATTAGCTTATCTATGGCACACTGTGTCCATAGGCGGGATTAAAGTGTTGATTCCCAAAAAAACTTATTTCTTCACAAAAAAAGAATTTGTAATTTTTTTCAGGAAATAAATTTACATAGGTTCTTTTTTTTCTTTCCTGTTTGATTTGAATATAACTTGGGTTAAACCCGGTTTTTTTCTCGTTGCGTGTTCTTTTTCTATTCGTCTTTTTTTCCGTCACGTGTTCTTTTTCTATTAGTCTCCTTTTTTTCCACCTCCACGAGGTGAGAGAGAAGAGAAAAAAAAACTCGACAAAATTTTGGTGTCCGAGGCGGTGGACCCAGATCAAACCGATCGCCTTCAAAGCCAGAATCCCACTGCCGTGGCGATTAGAATTTTTTTGTTAGCCAAGCCTGTGAGCGTCGGCAAAAGCTTGGCTTGGCAATTGAAAACTGTGGTCTAGTTTTAGGCATAATCTTTAATTGACTTTGGCAAGCGCACTACATAGCATCCGGTGGAGCTATTGCTTTGGTTAAGCGACCATTTGATTCAGGTGATGTGTTAACACCTGAATGTTGAATTGCATCAACGGTGACAACACTCACTGAATCGACCACAATTTCGAGGATAGAAGCAACAACATCCATGGACATAGTGTTGTTATCTTCGCTTCTATCTGGTATTTGTAAAGATGGGGAAGACAGTTTAATCAATTCTAAATTAGGTACGGACTTTGTGGGCAATTGTGAAGGGACGGGAAGTTCATTTCACATGTGAAATGTATTAAGGAAATGAATTGTTATTAATCTTGGTATGTAATTATTAAGAGAGAGTGTTGAAATACGTTTGAATTTTAACGGCAACGTTTAATATCGGTACATTAATTAATATCGTTGCTGTGACCATAGTATTGTGTTTAACTTTCTTCCACAATGATAAACTGTGTTTAACTCTTCTTTTGAACTTGCAATTGTCAACAGTTGTAAGAGTCTCGATGACTGATATACAAACGTATGCCGCTTTTGTTTAAAGCCTGTTGGAGATGCCGACATAATTTGCACCGACGGAACGGCGATCCCGAACCGCATTCGTACATGCCTCGGGTGGGTGGTAACACCAATCGACGACTTGCCTAACAGAATTTGCGTAAACTGCAGTAGCTGAAAAGCCATATCAAGTAGCATATCAAGGAGTCCAATCAGTGTTCCCATTTTCAAATTTGATTGCTCCCCTAAATTAGCGCTCCTTCACCATATGGAAACCCGCATTGTCTTCAAATATAATTATTGCAATCAGTCCTTTACGCGTCGTTGGAGTCTCCAGCGTCACATGAATGTAAAACAGAAGTCGCCACAATCAAGTCGTCACACGGATCGCAGATTAGATGCAGACATGGAATTGGAATTGGAATAAGCGGCCTCGCAGTTGTAATATAGTCGTTTAATATAATACATATAACAGAATTGTACAACATGTTTTAGGCAAATACATTGTACTTACATATATTTAAACACGTTTAAACAATAAACATTTATAAACATTTATAAATTTTTTAAATATTTGTAAGCATGTCCAAAATACTACAATACTATTTGCTTAGTACCTCAAACTGTATGTATTTTGTATTTTGTCTTACATTGAAGAAGCACGCCTAGTGCTTCTTGAGTTGAGGATGAATACATTTAATGCTATTTATCAAACAAACATTAAATGTTTTGACTATTATTACCGCATTAACTTATGAATTTATTTGAATTTCATATTGGTATCTTGCCAAATAAATGTTTTATATACTTCCAACAGGTTGGCTGATGCTTCAAATATAAAGGATAAGAAAAAAAAACGTTAATTTATAGTTACATCACTAGACCTAATCAAATTATACATAATAGAAACTGGGTATGGTAGTGTATTGAGTGCTGTTGTAATGGTTTAGAGTTTATCTGGTTTACTTAGCGATGCGATCAGTTCGATAAGCATATCGCGTTTAAATTTGACCACATTCTGATCCAACGGCATGATATTTTTTAGGGAATCGTGCACATGACGCGAATGACGGAATCGTAGTAATTCTAGTGTTCTAATGATTGAATGATTTGGCAAGGGCCAAGCCATATTGATAGGCGCCGTTTCCTGTCCATGTGGGGAAGTACTGGGACAGTTCCGGTGTCACAAACGTAAAGGTGAAATTCTCCTTGTAATTAATTTCGCCTAGATAGGTCATATAAAAGATAATCACAGCATCGTTTAGAAAATGTGGACCATGCAGTAGCTGGATTTCGCTCCTGCGCAGAAAGTTTTCAATACTCCCCCTCAATACACATTATTGACAATTAATTTGAGACCAAGTAATCTATTACAATTTTCATGTTCTGTCTTGTTCAAATTCTTAGTTAATGTAAATGTGGGGGGGCGTCTTTTTCCTAGTCTTCTTTTCTTCCTTCAATAAAAGGCAGCGGGGGGTTTTATCACTATATATATTTATTTAATATTGAACATGTGCACAACTTCTTGCGTTGTGGTGTCGTAATACTTGATCACTTGGTTACATTAATGTTACTAATTACAGCGCTGAGTGCGCTGTCTGGAGGGTTGCTAACAGCGCTGAGTGCACTGAGAGCGGATTGCATTGCAAAGAGAGAGGATGTGGATCGTAGGTTATGTTAAGCCAGCTGATGAGGCCCAGCTTAGCATATCTGACATAAACATTCTCCCCCCTTGCAATGCGTAGCATTGGAAATGGAGAAAAAGATGTTGCCTTAGGATCGGCAATTTCCGGTCAGCATCCAGCCGAACTCCGTATTCTGAGCCAGAGGAAGCCCGCCCTGGCTGCGGAAGCCATGCCCGGCAGGATAATGTAAGGATACACAACGGCTCCCAGGATCAGCGAGATAGTGGCAGGAGTGTGCCATCGCTCGTCGGCCAAGACAACATTCGAGAAATTGTCATGTAGCTGCTTGCTGACGGCTCGGAGGGGAGTCCGGTGGTGGAGTTGATGGTCGACCTCAAGCACAACTTCACGATTGAGCACAGCGGTGCAAACGCGTTCGGACCCAATGCCAGTGACGGAAAGCCCGAGGGCCGTTGCCAGTGTAGCATTGATGCGACTCATCGGGCAACACGCGTCGATGAGCGCTCTAGTCTCAAATGATTTTACACCGGTGTGGAGCAGCACAATAGCGGTGGGAAGGATTGTCACGCTGGTGTGCCGCATCAACGAGGCCAATGAGGTCGCCATCGGAGCCGTTGGGGATGTGTGACGCCGACGCCTTGGCACCTGAACGGCATCACGCAGATGGAGCAGAGTGTGGTGTGGTCCGTCGCACACCTGACACGCCGCACCACTGCGGCAGGTACCTTCAGAATGTTTGTGGGCAAGGCAGTTGGGGCAGTAATGGTTGATGAGCACTGCCCTCAACCGCTTCTCGGCGGATAGGCGCAGAAAACGCTGGCACTTACGCAGCGCGTGGACACCTCAGCATACTCGACATCTGAAAGAGTTCGAAGTGGGGCGATTGGCCGTCGTCGCGCTTTTGTGTGAGGGCATGTTGTTCTTTTGTGAAACGAAAAAAAGAAAAAAAAAGAAACTGTAAAG
>JAWNLA010000023.1:0-14673 GCA_035041605.1 Drosophila atroscutellata
TTGTAACGAACCGTTTTGCTTTGCCGGGCTAACGCTCAGTCGAGCTGTGGGTTCGAGCAACGAATTTAGATAATTGGTCGCGCTGTGATAATTAATAACACAAAAGATTTATATAAGTAAATATGGTTTATTCGGCCACTGAGTTAAATTATAATTTTGTTTAGTGTTTGCGTTTATTTTATTGCAATTCACTGAGGTCTTCGATTGTTTCCTGTTCGGGAAAGTCGGTTCAAGGCGTTCCGTGCACCAGTTACCCAAGTCTGCGGTTCCGCACTGCTCGACAGGTTGTCATACGGCACTTCCGTGTAATCAACAGGATTCGCTCGTATACCGTCTAACGCAGGCAGCTTGCACACGCTCAACTTAAAACTATGCAGGCCTGGCCTATTACCACGACTTAAACGTAGCAAGGATTCACTTATTTCATCAAACACGAAGGACCTCGATGTCCTGCACCAATAACTAGTCCTTGACTGTGTATCGTCCTGTGGGACTTGTGTTGTTCACTTGTTGCTTGGTTTACTCCTGCACTCGCGTAACTTTTGTTCATAGCTTCCGCTTATGAACGTTTGATGTTGAACTGCTCCGACAGAGTTTCCTCTTATTGCGTTGTTTCTCACTCCACTGAATTGCCGCTGTGTGATACTGCGCTCCTTTTATAGGCCGGGTCGCAGACCTTTTGTCGGGACTGTACCAGAAGTCCCGCGATCGCCTCGGTGGCGTGATTTCTGGTAATTTTCCACTGCCATTTGCTGGTGCCAGCCTATGTCTGCCGTTAGTGTGAGTATGGATGGATATATTGCACCCGCAATACTCCTCACACTTAACGGCACATGTCCTGATGGACATGTGTGTCAGACACGCTCATATGGCTGACACCCTGCGCACGAAAGAGAGAGGGCGAAAAGAGAGCGAATTCGCCGCAACTGCACTCAGAGCCGGGCTTCGGACTGATGTGCAGTTACTGTGAGGGGCGCATATAGCGCACATAAATATATAAACCTATATATTTATATGCCATCGCTATATGGCTCCTCACAATATAATTACGATTTTGAGCTTTGTATCGCCAATTATGAATTTGAGAATCCTACCAATTGAAAGTCCGACAACGGTTTTAAGGAAAAGTACAATTCTTTATTTTAAAATCACGTCTTCTCGGTTTCGTGTACAAAATAACTCTGATCTTATTCTAGTGGATTATTTATAAGGAAAGCTAGCCTTTGCTTCTTCTGCGGTGTTGTCGCTGTAGCTTTGTCGCTGCATCTTGAGTTCTTGGAAAATGTGCTGACCTAGCGTAATGCGTTTATGTTGTCCGAGTTGAAATTATCGTTATGTTTATTTATGTTTATTTTCTTTTTCTTTTTAAATTTAGTTTTATACTCGTAATGTATGATTCATCGGCCTCTATTTGTTTCTTCGAAATGTTTGCTGTCTAACTGTTTTACTATGCCTGTTTTCCTGAATGGATTTGTTGTTTTTGATTTGATAAGTGGCATTTCTCTTTAGTTTGTATCTATTTCGTAAGTTTTTCTTTTGTCGTTTAGCTTGTTGATTTTTTTAATTTTATTCAATTGGGTACTGTATGCTGTATGTATATCTTTTGTTAGTGGTGGGTCCTTATATTTTTTTTCCTTATGTTCGTTTTCATATTCTTTTTCCTTATTTTCGTTTTCATATTCTTCTTCCTTATTTTCGTTTCCATATTCTTTTTCCTTATTTTCGTTTTCATTTTCTTCTTCCTTATTTTCGTTTTCATATTCTTTTTCCTTATTTTCGTTTTCATATTCTTCTTCCTTATTTTTGTTTTCATATTTTTCTTCCTTATTTTCGTTTTCATAGTTTTCTTCCTTATTTTCGTTTTCATATTTAAATAAAAATTGGAAATTATTAAGTTTAACAAACTCATCTTCGTAATTAATCTCGCTTTTACAATCCTTAAGGAACGTTCGGCCTAAGAGGATGTCAAAATTTTTGGAAAAATTATGTATGTAAAATTTCTGATCTGTTGGACAAAGTTTGCTAGGGCCTAATGATATGCTGGTATTTAGTTTTACTTCTCCAATTATGGTTTGACAAGTAATATTCTCTTTGTAAGTTTTGTAGTTAAAGAAATTTTTATTCATCATATTTACTGATGACCTTGTGTCTATTAAACACCGCATTTGTTTGTTATTCATAATTATTCTTATGAATGGGGTTCTGTATTCCTTTCCGAGGCTGTTTGATGAAAATTGTCGGTCCAGTCCATTTTTGACTGTCCACTGTTACTGGGCCTTTGTCTTTTCATGGGTTGGTTAGGTGGTCTATTATTATTACGATCTGATTGGTAATTAATCGGGTTTTGTATTCTGCCCTGATTTAATTTTTGCTGGAATTCATTATACAATGGTTCGTTAACCATTGGCTCATTTTGTGGATACTGATTTCTATTAAAATTTTGTTGATACCCAAAATTCTGATTATAATTTCTATTAACATTTTGTTGAGTTCTTGGGTTCTGATTATAATTTGGGTGAACATTTTGTTGAGTTCTTGGGTTCTGATTATAATTTTTATTGTAATATGTATTATTTAGAGGTTTTATGTTTTCAGGTATACGGTCCTCGTACAACCCTAATTCTTGGGCTACCGCTTTCAGTTTGTCAGTTGTGGGTATGTCGTATCTTGCTAGCTGCATATATAATCTGTCCGGTAGTCTCTTATTTATGACGTCCCTAACTGTATTATTTAACGCATTAGTATACTAAGATATGATTCTCTCGATAATTTTCTATTACTAATTTATTTGTTATTACAAATGATTTGTACTCGAGTTCTTCGAGGAACTTACGAAGACTTCCTCGATAATATGTGTTGTACACTCTTCTAAGGAGTTCCTCACTAGGTGTTTGAGTTTTGTAAGTGGAGATGAGGATGCTCCGTAGTGTTGTCCAGTCTCCCGGTAGGTTTCTGAGCAATGTTTTCATCGCGTCGCCATGCAACTGCATCTGGATTGCGCTGTACAATATGAGTTTTTGGAGCGCATCACTGGTTGGGTAGAGTTCCATGATGAAATCAATCCGTCCGATAAAGCCGCCCAGCTGGTCCGTTTCTCCACCGAAGGTGGGTACTTGGCGGATGTGCCTGGTTTAATTCTTCCGACATCGTTGTGTTTTTATTTTTTTGTGAATGTTAAAAAATAATTTTGTCTTGTATGGACTACGACGTTTCACAATGTTCATCTGTTTTTCTACCGAGATTTTAAAGGTTCACGGGGTCCTTATGCGGATGACAGTTTCGCGACACACCAGTACGTTTTCCTGAAAGGAATACGACGTTTCACAATGTGTGTTATCCTACCGGCTGCGCCAATTACGTTTTTGAGAGTTGTATCGACTGCGCCAATTATGAATTTGAGAATCCTACCAATTGAAAGTCCGACAACGGTTTTAAGGAAAAGTACAATTCTTTATTTTAAAATCACGTCTTCTCGGTTTCGTGTACAAAATAACTCTGATCTTATTCTAGTGGATTATTTGTAAGGAAAGCTAGCCTTTGCTTCTTCTGAGGTGTTGTAGCTGAGTCGCTGTAGCTTTGTCGCTGTAGCTTTGTCGCTGCATCTTTAGTTCTTGGAAAATGTGCTGACGAAGCGTAATGCGTTTATGGTGAGACGGCGTTTTAATTCTTGTGCGCTAGCTGATTTGTTTATGTTTATGCTGATCTGGGCTTTTAATTCTTGTGGCTGCTGGTTCTGTTGGATTTGTTTATTTACGGCGTTTGATTCTGGGATCTGGGCTTTTAATTATTGTGTGCTGGCGCTGTTAGATTTGTTTATGTTTATGCTGAGGCGGTGTTTTAATTCTTGTGCGCTGCTGTTCTGGTTGCAGTGAGTGTGGACATGTGAGATCTGCGTGATCTGGATATGTAACTATATATAAGTGTGTGTATCAAAAAAAACACATAAATTTTATATGTATTTACGACCACTATTTCAATGAAATTCCATTTCAGACCACTTGTCTTCTCCAAGCCCATGAAACCGATGCCGACTACTGTTGGAAATAGCGCAACAGAGAAAATGGATGCTGTTACTCCAATGGCCAATCCGAATCAGATGATGGGCATTGAGTCCATTGTGAAGTGGCGGGCTACTTTTAAGCCGCCGGCGAACGAGTTCTTCGAGTGTTGTGTGACCCACATCGAGGCGGAGGGTGGATGTGGATAGCTTGAGACGCCTGACCGAAAACAACATTGTACTCGAAAAGCAGCCGTGAAACTTTGAGATGCTATCTGTGGGTGATTTGGTTGCAGTTGCGCGGAAAAATAAAATGTTTCGGGGCGCGGTGCGTGCTCTTATTAGCGCCACGGGAGCGGCGAGCGTCGAGGTGCGTCTCATTGACATGGGGTCAATTGCTCATTGCGATGCGAGCGATATTTATTTGCCTAACAAGCACAAGGCCGAATTAAAGCGGGCCGCTTTCCAAGTCAAGCTGCCCACAAATACGGACGTGCAGCTGCATAAGAAACTGTCGTTGCGGCTGCTGGGCAGCCAGACAAACGATGGCATCGAGCCGCTGCCGCTGACTACCAGTACAGAGCTGAGCGTTGCTAGGAATCTCCAACACGATAACAGTCGCAAGGAGCCGCAAGTAGCGCTCTTGCAGATCAAGATGATGAACAGCCGCAACGATGACTTGAACGCTTGAAAAGCCGAGGCAGAGTGCACGCTTACGGCTGGACGCTGGCATACGCTTTTTGGCGGCGCGCACCAAATGCGGATTTCGCCGGGTTATGGTGCTGGACTATATCGAGCAGCCGGCGCTTTATTTGGTCTACGAGGTGCGTTCCATTCCTAGGGAGCTGCATAACCATTCAATGCGCGTGTTTGCCGTCACCCTCGCTGATGCCGGCAAACTCAGGCAGCTACTAACCCAATGTGCATCATCCGATCTCTTTATCAAGTTCCAAATGGAGAGCGAGCAGGGCGTGGAAAGAGACAATATGCGTGCAGCACAGGCAACGTTGCTGCTGGCCAACAACAATGAGCCCTTTTGCGCTGCTCGCGTCGAAAGCTTCCTGGGACAGGTGGGCGAACTGGGCTTGAAGTTCTGGCGCGAACCTATTGAGAACGGCAGCTTGGTGTACATCACGCATGTCGCCAGCTATTTCAAGGTCTGCATCAGCTCCGTGTACACCAGGCAGTATCAGCAGATTTTACAGTGCTTGGATTACAAGTGTCTGCACTTTAAGGACCCCAGCGATGTTTCTATCGGCAGCATCGTGCTGTTTGTGACTCTCAAACAGGGCTACTACAGTGGCGAGGTGACTGCTGTAAAAAATAATACGTTTAGCGTTGTAAACATCGACACTGGCTGCACACAGGATGTGCCAGAGAAATGGCTGTGTATGCCTTGTTCCTTTGTGGAGAAGTTGCCGGTTAGTCTGTGCCGTGCCAGGATCAGTAATATATGCGATCTACCTTCGTGTGCTGGGCCGGCAAATTCGGCTGCTCTGCAGCTGCTGATTAAACTGTGCCAGGAGCAGTCAGAGATGATGGTGGAGTTCATGGACTCGAAACGCTGCATTATTATTTTGATCGCGTGGGATTCGCATTCACAATTTGGACAAGATTTTGTTACGGGAACTAATGTAATTGTTCAAATACTTGAAAACGTTTATAATTCATGACAAAATGTAAATCGGCATTTTTTTTAATATTAACCAAGAGCAAATATTATCTCGCATTTCTTGCAAAAATATTTTAAATAAATTACATATTTATTTGAGAAAAAAGATGGATCTTTTCCACCCACAAATTGTTTACTTTTACGGGAGCAATAACTGCAACGAAATATCTGCCGAAATTTTAGAGCTAAAATTACAATATATTTGTAAGAAAATTCCTAAATCCGCACAAAAAAATCACAATTATGGAGCTAAAGTTTAAAACTATTCAATTTTCAATGATCACGGCAAGAATGGGGTGATCCTCGTCAGAATAGCTTATAATAGTTTACAGATAATTATGAAAACTATGGTGATATATCGAGTCAGCTAGTTTAGTGCCTACAGTCACATTCATTTTGGTTACATACATATATATATTTATTTTAATAAAAGTAAAAAAAAAAACAAAGTGTTGGTTTCTATTTCTTGCGCTCATAAGGAAACTTGTAAATGGGCGCAGTGTCCTTCGTGCCGGCCTTGATTTTTATTGGTTGGAACAGGCGTGGCTGCATAATGGCCCTCTTCAGCTCTAGCTTTCTTTTTGTAATACTGAGTTCACGTTCGCGCTGCTCGCGTTTCCTCAACTGGCTCAGAAGCTGCTGCCTGTGCGTTCTGACGTCCGTTTCCTGATTGAGATTAGGAATTTTATCAGTTTTTTATACATATAAATAGGTGTGAAGAAAACGACTTATAAATTTTCAACAAAATTATAAAAATCATGCCCAATTTACAATATATTAATTCATTAGTATGGCGACATTGGTTCTCCATGATAGTCAGAAGACTCTGGCCTAAGATGATTATGACGATTAAGGAGTGCAAGGCTAGCTAGTAGAACACCCAGAAAATCTTAAGATGAGGAGGAGATTGGCCTTGGCTTATTGAGACTGGCGCTATTCAGAGGGTGGTCACCCCCATTCATGACTGCTTTTTTAGTTAATTTAATAGGAATTCTTTGCATTTGGTAACTAACGTTTCCTTTAGCATCGCTTCCAAACAAATTGATCTGATTCCTCATATTCAAATTTGCTGGTTGACCAAACAAAGTTTTCTTTATCCGGAGACTTCTTTTTAAAGTGCACAAGTTATTTTCTTCACATCTGTTTTAATATACATATATGTATGGAGGAGACACTCACCAGACTCTCTGCTGTCTCTGTCTCTGGCGTTGACGCTGTCACCTCCTGTTTGACGCCCTTCTCGTTAAAGATGAAGCGTTTGTTTTGCCCGCTGCCGACAGCATTCACATCGACAAGCGTTTCACGCAGGCGCTGCAGCTTGCGTCGCTCTACGGTGAGCTTCATTCCTACGTACTTGAGATCCTGGGTCTGCATGAGCGCCAATTGGTCGGGCGTGTGCTCGTCCTTGGCCTCTTCTTCCCTATGCACATCCTCGCTTAGCTTCGAGTTTATCATGTGATGGTAGAACTCATCGGGATTCTTGTTGAGGGCGCGCTTGTGGAGCACCGTCAACGTTTTCTCCTTTTGATGTGCGTCGATCGCACGCTTTTTGTAGTCCTTCTTCTTCTCGAGCAGACCGAGATGCTGGCGCTCCGCGGGCTGATGGCGTTCGCGATGCACCTTTTGGTTGCTTTTGGATGCCTTTTTCCAGGACGACATGACTATCTACATAGATTGTTTATAAAAATAAAAAACGTGCTGCGATAACTGTAATTAGATCTGTGCGCTTACACAAACGTTCGTTTTCTGTATATCGATAGTTACCCACTTACGCAACTTTGGTGTTTAACGATGTTTTAAATGAAACATTCAATGTCACGATATATCGTTTATTTTCTAATAAAAAAAATAAATGACGCCTTTAGCACAGTTTACAGATCAACAAAATTTATCGATAGTGCAAACGGCGTCAAAGATGTCGGTAAATATTTCTCTGCTGAATATTGACGGCCACTTTATAGACCGAAAACCTAAAATCCACAATGTTAACTAACTGCTGACCTGTGTGGATTAACAGTGAACAGCTGTTTGACAGTGTCAAAATAATGGTTGGCGGTTATCGGTGAACCACCGTACAAGCGGCAAGTGTATCGAAATTAAATAATAAATTGTGAACGAAGAATTAGTTTAATCTTCAAGAAAAAAATGTACCTTTAACCGAGAAATTAAATCATTAAATTTTTGGACCTCAGCAGACCATAGTTTTAGGTATCACCAGCAAAATGTATTGCAATTCCGTTCGGAAAATTTTTCGTCAATCTCTAAACTGGTCTTTTAAGCAAAACATAAACACAAGAGATACTCTTTTTTATTGCGGAAACTATCGATAATAACGATGTTTTAGCAAGATCTAGTTCTGCCGGCTCGCGTGTTAAGTTACGTTTGATTGTTTTCAGTATTGGCGCATTGGCAGTTGCCATGTTGCGAACGCATCTATTGAAAAATGTGTTTTTGCGTTATGTTGCATCACGGCGAATCAGTGGACTTGCAGCTGCAACGACAGCGGCCACAATACCAGCGACACATGGGTGCCACCAGCGTTATGCAATTCCGGCTAGCCGGACAAGATATCCAGCTGGTGCCCTTAGCTACTCAACTATTGGAGCCTTAGGCGAGTCAAAAGGATCTGGAGAAAGAACCCCACGCAAGAAACGCACATGCAAAGTGAGCGGCGGCATCGTGGCCAACGTTGAGGTTCTCTGGACCCAGCTGGAGCAGCATTATCAGCTGCATAGTGTCCTCCGTCACGAGCACTGCGAACGCCTGCTGCATGTGCTGGAGGCGAATCATCAGCAGTCACTTGGTGCCGAACAGCTGCATTTCCTGCTTGGCGCCTGTGTGCCGGAACTGCTGCCTGTGCCGAGAAATAGCGAACGTTTGGCGCTATTCCGGCGCCTGTGGGCCCAGCTGCTGCGAGTGGTGCAGCCAACGTTGTCGCACTACCACACCCAGCTCCAGATGCTGCAGCAGAACCAGCTGCCGCTGCCCGATCATCGCACACTGCTCGCCGAAATTGCCATCTATAACGACGCGCCTGATGCAGCGCTCTACAGCGCACTGCTGGACGTGGCTGGCGCCACTGGCAACATGCGTCAGGCAACCGAACTGTTGAGTGAAATGCGCAAGCGCAGTTTTCCGCTCACCGAACGCAATTTCCATGCCCTGCTTCTGGGTCATGCGCGGAGTGCAGATCTGCCCGGCGCCGATTCAGTGCTGAGCAGTATGCGAGCTACTGGCATAACGCCCAATCCCACCACCCAATCGCTCTGCTTTGTGGCCTACATCGAAAATGGGGAGCTGGACAAAGGTCGCGAATTGTTGCGCCAACATGCTGGCAGTTTCAATGCACCGCAGCTGCTGCAAATGCTGCGCTCTGTCTTGAGTAGCCAGGTCCAGGATGTTCAGCTTATGCAGCAACTGGTTAGTGAGCTGCCGGCAGAATATGTGCACGGGGGCGATGTCCCACCGGCCATAAACAGTCTCTGCATCCAGCTGCTGCACCGTGACCAGACGCAACTGGTGATTCAGCTGATTGGAATGCTGCCATCGCCGAGTTACAATGAGAACCAGAACATTGATGGATATGCGTCGCTGCTGCTGCTGGAATTGTTTCGGGCCCGGACACCCCTGCAGCAGATGCTGCAGTTTGCCGCCCAGCTGCGTCAACGTGGCCAAAATAGGCGAGCGCTGGAGCTGCTCACTGAGTTGGCGCTTCGTCGCCAGCCATCGTTGGCATTGGCCTGCTTGGAGGAGTTGCGCGATGCTGGCGAGCCACTGCGTCCTCATTACTTCTGGCCACTGTTGCTGGAGCAGCACAAGCGCGACGGCGAGAGCGGAATGTTGCGTCTGCTGGCCGAGATGCAGCGACTGGGCGTTGAATGCGATGAGTCAACGCTGTGCGTCTATGTGCTGCCCAATCTGTGGCAGACGCTGCAGCAGCCGATGCAGGCACTGCAAAAACTCGATGCGATAGGCATACGCGCCTCCCAGTCGCTAACTCATGTGCTTGGCCAACTGCTGCAGCAGCAGCAAATGCAGACGGCTGTCGATCTTCTCGAGCAATATCCGACACGCCTACAACTGGTGCAGCTGCTGCAACCGCTGGCTACGCTAGCGATTAATGTGCGTGCCAACAAGCGTTATGAGATCTTTGCCAAGCTGACGCAGGCGCTGCAGCAGCGATCGCTGCAACGGCACGAGGATTTCGTTGGTGCCCTGCTGCTGCAGATGTGTGCGCCACAGACGCGTCTGCGCATGGAGCCGGCGGCACTGTTGCGCTTCCTCCACGAACTGCAACGCCTGGAGCTGCAGCTGTCCCCAGCTGCGGCCGAAACGCTGCTTAGCATTGTTAACAGCAGCAGCGATGCCGACATCCGACAATCGATCGGAGGCACGCTGCAAAAGATGCGCAA
Source organism: Drosophila atroscutellata (assembly GCA_035041605.1). Classification (NCBI taxonomy): domain Eukaryota; kingdom Metazoa; phylum Arthropoda; class Insecta; order Diptera; family Drosophilidae; genus Drosophila; species Drosophila atroscutellata. Next base: position 10,082 of record JAWNLA010000023.1, read on the forward strand.
TGCGGAGCTTACACTTCCACCGGCAATGGACAATAGTTTGGCAAGTGGTGGCTTCATCAAGCATCCGCGTGACATGTCGCTGGAAGAGCTTGAGTGCCATCTCATCGAACTGGAGGCCAAGCAGCTGAACACACGAGGCGTCCTGCGGCGCCTGCTTCAACTTAGCGTGCGCGATAATCGCCTTGAGCGCGCTCTCGAATTGCTAGCGAAATGTGAAGCGCTACACGTCCAGACCAGTCCGGGTATGCTGGCCTCCATCTTTGAGCTGCACATCAGGCGGAAAGATCTGCAACGGGCAAAACAAACTCTGCAACGCATGCAGCAAACCTATCCGGGTGAGTAGCCCCTTGGACTTAAGAAAGTTTGACTATTTCCCCGACTATCCACTTGACTACACCGAGGATTAGATAAATTGTTCAAATCTTCTTTTCTTGTCAATGCAGGTTTCCAGTTAGATGAGCATAAGCTGATTGACTACGCTTCTCTGCTGGTGCATGAGAATCAGCTGGATGCGGCCAAGGAGCTATTGCAGCAGCGCGCCCTGCAGCAGCGAGTCAACGGCGGCGACTATGTGATCAAGAATGTGTGGCAGCTGCTCAACAATGTGACCCAACTGGCGGTAAGGCCAAATCTCAATGCAGAGACAAATGCCGCTGGGCGCAGTCTTAGCTTGGAAACGTTCGAATTCTTGAGCAAACTTGGCTATTGTCAGCCGCATAATGCGCTCCTGGGTCCGGTGGTGCGCGAGTGGCTACTCCGCGGCAATATGGATGAAGCCGTTTCCGAGTTTCAGCGCTTGGCGACGCGATTCAAGCATACACCACTGCAGTTTGAGATGCTGTCGCTGCTCGTGAAGCTGAGCAACGGCGATGAAACGGAATTGGCCCGCTTTCCGGGCACAACAATCAAGTCGGCTCAACAGCATCTGGGCACGGTTACAGCGACTGTGAGTCGAGTTCATGGTGATGCCAATATGAATAGCGCCCTGCTGCTGGCGCTGGCCGAATCCGGCACTGAAACCCAGCTGCGTCGGCTCATTATCAATCCAGAGTTTCGGCTCAATCACGAACTGCTGCTCAGGAACTGCGAGCATCTGGGCCAGGAGGGCGCCATACGGACACTGCTCCGTTTGGCGCGGGGCGTTCGTGGCTTGCAGCGTACCATCGATGAGCAACGGATCTATGATATGGTGCTGGCTCAGTTCGCCAAGAACAACAACTACGAGGGTGCCATCGTTCTCTACGAGCGCCTGCAAGCCGACGACGAGCTCAAGATCTCACTAGACTTTGTGCGCAATCTGGTGAAGCTGCTACAGCTGAACAACATCGAGATTCCCAGCAGTATTGCTATGCGTGCTCAGATTAGATAAGATCCCATTTCTATATTCATCTAAATGTTATTGTTTTATTTTTTAATTATACACATTTCATATTTAGCGAATTGAATTAAGATTAGAAGACTGTTCGTCGTTATCTCTGGATTTGGCCAGCTGTCAAGATTAATCAATCGGAGATTGAGCTCTTGTACGAACATCTTTTTGGTTATCAAAGATAAAATGAATCGTAAAATAAATGTCATTGCAAATGTGATGTTTGCGAAGACGACCTGAAACCCGTTTAGGTCTTCTTGCTATTACTTAGCCGGGTGATGCAGTTTTCACGATCATGTTTCCATCTTCCCGATCCCGGTAATGATAATGCCAACGAAAAGCAGATGAGGTGCTGCAGATAACCCAACTATTACGACAGCTCTGGCCTTCCCTCGAGAAAATGTAGTTCCTCAACGAAGACTGCGTACAAGGTCTGCCTCCATTCTCAGGCTAAGATTCTCCGTGAACTGATGCTAACTCGCGTCTCTCGGGTCTACCTATTGTCAGCTCTGTATCTTGTCTCGAACTGATCCACATGCTCAGAACCAGCTACATTAGTGTTGACTCCGAGATAGAGGTGAGTACAAAATTAGTATATAGTCATTTATTCATGAACTTTATTTATTACGACTTGAAGGTATTTCTCTCAGTCATCCTATAACTGGAACACAATTGGTACAAGCGCAGGATCTTCGCCTCTCATCGGTACCTCTGTACTCTGGATAAAACGAATCGCAGCATGCATTTCACCAGCGTTATGTATAGGAGGGGTGTAAGCAGACTTCGGACTTCGAGTCGAAGCACCTAACTACCTACTAATCGAGTCCACTTTTGACTCTTCGCAGGGGAGCCTTAGCTTTGCATTCCTGGAATTCTCGCACTCCAAACAGTGGCATGGTGATTTCTTTGCCTCACCAGTGTCCTCATCATCACAAGTGCCATTGTAAGCGATTCACCGACCATGATTATTCGCTTGCCACCCAATTACTGGCGAACCCTTCGCTCTGCACAGCAAAAACACCTTTATTCCAGGCAGTGGCACAGGCACAGGCAAAGCCTAAATAAGGAACATAATCTCAAATCAATATATCTCTTAAATTTATTGTTTAATCTGTTCTGGACAAAAGGCACACACCAAAATACTTTTGGGTCAGCGTTTTGCAAACGTTTAGTTGACAATAATTAAGTATGATAATAAAATTTTTGCATTTAAAACATTTATAATTTAATGTAAAAAAAAGAGTAAAAACATATATGCCCAATATAGGATACGCTTGATGATCAGCAACATATAATATAGTGTTCAACTTCGCTCCTTATACAAGAACTGTGTATTCCCACAAATTTATTGGCAATTATGTTCTGTCCAAATGCCAAATGTTCTGTCATATTGGCACACATATTGAGTAAGTTTAGATCGGATGCCTTACTAAACAAAAAAGTATTGATTTTATGAACGATTGTTCCTAAGCGTTCTATATTATATACCGTTTATGGTAAATGGTACCTTCAAATATACATATTCAATGGATTTTAACAGTTTTTACTATTGGCCACAAGTTGGCACAAATAAAGATTTATGTAAATGTTTTAAAAACCACAATTTTAATTTTTGTAGATGCTCTTAAGTTGAGTTGTTGCCCAATAAGCTGTCCGCTGGCCATAATCCACCTGTCTCTTGTGAGCCACAAGAATCTTTTCTTGTTAAGCGCGTTGACTGAATGCAATTTGATTGTGGCTAATTCGGCAAGCGGATTTGGTCCTGACTCATACTTTGACTCCAACTATCGTATAGTCTAAAAGTTTGCCCTGCACACATCAACCCTCCACCACCCCCTCCACCTCCGCAAACCCACCCGCTGATCCACACTGCACCCAGCCACGCTCATAGTGCAGCTCTTCAAATTGTAGTATGTATAAGTATATGTGTGTACTTAATCAACATCGATCACACTTCGGACACATTAAACTGGTCGATCCCAGCGACTTTCCAAGTAATTTAACCAAAATGATTGGTTTTGACAGCAGCAGCACAAACTTTTCATTTTAATTCTTGTCTGTTTTTGGGTGCGTGAATCGAATTGAAGTGGAACTTATCAACCTTTCTGCTCATTGGTCAATTGGTAAATCGTTTTCCTCTTCTAATTGTGAGCGATTATATCAGTTTGGTCCTTAAACATGTCAATCTTAGCATATCAGCTGCACTAAAAACACAGATTAGATATACAAATATATATATAGATAAAGATATAGTTATCGATATAGACATATATATATTTAGATATAGATAAAGATATAGACGTAGATATAGATACAGATATGCATATTAGATAACGCTTCATTTTGTCCTAGATCCATATAGATGCCACAGTAGAACATATTATAATTTTGAGATAAATGCCTGAGGGAGCACATCTGAGGCACCTTTCTATATATATGTATATATATGAATTAGATATAGACAAACATACGTATTTTATTTATTACCATAATGTAAACAAAAATGGAATTGAACATAAGACATCTACAGATCAATTTGCTTTCAGCTTTGGCTGAGGAATCTCATTGCCACGACGTTTAGCCAGCGCCAGTGTCCAGCAGATAATCCAAATCGGAAAAAATATGGTGCAGATGGCAAAATAAAGACAATTTCCATAAATCTAAAATAGAGAGAGAGAGAGAGGTATAGAGACTTAATTTAAAAGAAAGAAAGAAACTAATGATGATTGGGAAAGTGACTCACTACTGAATCAATAAGCGCAAATGCTGCCGCATCCATGGCAACTGTGGCGGCACGCAGCAGAAGCTGCTGCATGGTCACCTCGGGAAACTGATAGAAACTCATGATAAGCACAATGATATAAATGATCACCAGTGGATCCAGGAGTAGCGTCCATAAACGCGCCATGCTGCGCAGTGTGCTGTTCCTAGTGCTAGTATTTAAAGCAACAACCATGGGCACCGTTAGAACGCCCACAAAGAAGCCCAGCGAGAAATTGAGCAGACCAATGACAATCAGAGTGCAGTCGTAGATGAGCAGCAAACTGATATGCAGCAGCTCGAGGCCTCCATCCGGCAGTATCACCACGAATGCACGAAGCCGATCAGGCTCAGCGCTATCAGTATGGAGGCGGTGATCGAAGCGGCGCTTAACGGCAGCTCCAGCATATATTATTGCAGCGGCAGCACATTGCCCAAGTAACCGATGAGCAGCACCACAGAC
>JAWNLA010000024.1:0-49904 GCA_035041605.1 Drosophila atroscutellata
GCGCGTGTGACAAAACCATGCACCGTTGGTTAGTCACCAGCCCAAGTGCAGGTACATGCATACTAGGACACCGTTGGTTAGTCACCCACACTAGGGTAAGGAACGTCACCGGTACAAAGAGCACAAATTCCACCCGAGAGAGTGAGAAATAAGGGACACGAGCTCACGCATTTACACTAAAAAGACTATATAATCAGGCTGCAGGCCTGCACGCAAGCTTATTAGAAAATCAGCAAAGAGTAAAACATCATCATAAACAACAAGGAAAATAGTGATGCAGCCTCCAAGGGACAGCGCCGGTCAACTTCAAACCCTGACCCACGGACCAATCGAACTGGAATTCAGCATGGGAGAAGAGCCAGTCCAGCCGCGCGCATGCCGGTTGGACGGCGGTCTCGGCAACCACGCGGACGCGTGGTTCGCGTTGTACGCATGCTGCGTGTGAGGCGGCTAGTGCGAGTGCCCATGCCGCGACTTCCGCCTCGAGACAAGCGGAACGACAACGACGTGGAAGTGCGAGTGGTGCGAGTGCCCATGCCGCGACTTCCGCCTCGAGACCAGCGGAACGATAATGATTTGGAAGTGCGAGCGTCACCATCTCGCGACAAAAGCGACGTGGAAATGGACGTTGAAAATTACGGAGAGGCGCGCGAGCCTCCAAACCTCGCGATGGCGGAGGACGATCTGCCACGACGCCGACGCTATCCCAGCGAGCTGGACGACCTGGACCCGGAGTGGGTAAAGAGGCTTTTCCCCGAGCTGCCACCGACCCCTGCTCGAGACGAGTCCGCAGTGCGGTTCCCAGGACCGCAGCCACGCGCACACTCGGTAAATTCAGTGGAGCGGGCTTCGTCGGAGGTCGGCAGCGAGGCCGACGACGAGGTCTACGAGGGAAATGCTTGGGAAAGCGACGACGAGGGACCCTACAACCCGTTCTCGGATGCCGAGGAGGAGGAGGCGGACGACGACACCGTGGCCCCCAGGCCTCAATATGTTGAAGACAACAGCACGGCTAACGGCGGAACCAGCGAGGGAGAGCCATCGAATGATGACAACGATGTCATGCTCTCCCGGTCTCGAGTCGGTGAGACCATCCTAATCTCATCAGACGACGAGGACGACAGCCGTGACTCCGACGCCGCCTCGGACCCGGATTCCGACGCCGCCTCGGACCCGGACTCCGACGCCGCCTCGGACTCGAGTGCCGACGACGCAAACTCGGCATCCGAACCACCGATAAACCCAGATGATGAGGAGACGATGCCTTACGAGCCGCGACCGCGAGTCGAGGAGGTCATCCTCATCTCATCTGACGAGGAGGAGGAGGCGACACACGATGCCGAACCACAACAAGAGCCACACAGCAAACCGCCCACGGTGACGAGGGACTATAAGAAGACATACGCTGCCGGACAGTGGCACCACACGTACACCGTGGTGTGCAGCTGGGAAGAGGACGTGCGAGCGCCGCTCGAGTGGCATCTGGAGGAGGCGACGCCAACGGTCCGGTCTGTACAACCACCGGTACCAAGGCCAGGTACTCGGCGACCAGAGACGCCACCACCCCCGCCGCCCGTATACCCCCGGCCCACCTTCCACCGCCAGTCATCATGCCCGGAGGCGACGCCCCGGCCGCCGCGACCAACGCTGCAGCGGCAACAGTCCGCCCCAGATCCAGGCACGGAATGGCGAGAGCTGCCGGCAACCGAGTGGCCGACGCAAGTCGTCGAGGCCATAAGGGAACACCAAAGTTACGGCCGTCGGACATCACAGCTAGTGTGGTGTGCGGGACGACGTTACCGCTTTAAAAGGACTGCAGGCCACGGAACTCGGGTGTTCCAGGAACAGGCCCAAGAATAAATAAAAAAAAAAGAGAAAAGGGAAAATATATAAGAATAAATAAAAAAAAAATGAAAACAGATCTAAAAATGATCACTGGGGTAACAGGGGAGGGGACAATTAACTCTTTCCAAATCCGTCTTTCCCCAGCATGGACAACACCCACGAGCACATCCACACAGGCGTGGAAGCCTTCCACTGCCGAAGAAAGGGGGGAGTGTGAGGAGCCATATAGCGATGGCATATAAATATATAGGTTTATATATTTATGTGCGCTATATGCGCCCCTCACAGTAACTGCACATCAGTCCGAAGCCCGGCTCTGAGTGCAGTTGCGGCGAATTCGCTCTCTTTTCGCCCTCGCTCTTTCGTGCGCAGGGTGTCAGCCATATGAGCGTGTCTGACACACATGTCCATCAGGACATGTGCCGTTAAGTGTGAGGAGTATTGCGGGTGCAATATATCCATCCATACTCACACTAACGGCAGACATAGGCTGGCACCAGCAAATGGCAGTGGAAAATTACCAGAAATCACGCCACCGAGGCGATCGCGGGACTTCTGGTACAGTCCCGACCAAAGGTCTGCGACCCGGCCTATAAAAGGAGCGCAGTATCACACAGCGGCAATTCAGTGGAGTGAGAAACAACGCAATAAGAGGAAACTCTGTCGGAGCAGTTCAACATCAAACGTTCATAAGCGGAAGCTATGAACAAAAGTTACGCGAGTGCAGGAGTAAACCAAGCAACAAGTGAACAACACAAGTCCAACAGGACGATACACAGTCAAGGACTAGTTATTGGTGCAGGACATCGAGGTCCTTCGTGTTTGATGAAATAAGTGAATCCTTGCTACGTTTAAGTCGTGGTAATAGGCCAGGCCTGCATAGTTTCAAGTTGAGCGTGTGCAAGCTGCCTGCGTTAGACAGTATACGAGCGAATCCTGTTGATTACACGGAAGTGCCGTATGACAACCTGTCGAGCAGTGCGGAACCGCAGACTTGGGTAACTAGTGCACGGGACGCCTTGAACCGACTTTCCCGAACAGGAAACAATCGGAGACCTCAGTGAATTGCAATAAAATAAACGCAAACACTAAACAAAATTATAATTTAACTCAGTGGCCGAATAAACCATATTTACTTATATAAATCTTTTGTGTTATTAATTATCACAGCGCGACCAATTATCTAAATTCGTTGCTCGAACCCATAGCTCGACTGAGCGTTAGCCCGGCAAAGCAAAACGGTTCGTTACAATATATATTTATATACATGCAACCAGTAAATCTACATTCTCGTTTTAACTTACGGCATTTGAGTGCAAACGTATTTGTGTCGGTGCCAATCCCCGCGCTTGCAAACATCTTTGCAATAAGACTCCCCGCAACGTTGGCACACAATGGTTATAGTGCCGCATGAAGTGCACTTTTTTCATAATATTGATGCATGACTGATCTGAGCTATAGCAAAAATGCTAAACACTCGGCGAAAACGGAGCCCGATAAAGATGGCGGACTTACCGGTTATATTTATTTGGCGAGCAGCACATTCAAGTGGCCCAACGATACCAAGCACGGGCTTGTTAATGCACGGACCCAAGCAAAACTACAACTCACCTCCCACCCAACCGACCGAGGGGTGCGCCGCATAACGCGCGGCTACGAAGTTCGCGAATTGAAAGAAAGATAGGACAAGACAACTGTTTTAATAGAATAAATGGAGGAAGTACAACATATTAACGGAAAAAGCGTATTATAATTAGTACACTTATAATTTTGTGTGGGTTATGAATAGCAAAATTATAACTACAAGTTTTAAGAAAAAGACGCAGAAAATTCCTTGTATTTCTGATCGGAACTGTAAAATTAAGTTGGCTGATTAACTCCGAAGAATCAATCTCACCGTTTATAAGCTTGTGTAAAAAAATAACACCAAGCATTGTTCTACGATCAGAAAGAGAAGGAAGATTTATTAACAAAAGTCTACTATGGTAAGAGGGTAAGCTAATATTAGTATTCCAATGAAAACCCCTAAGGGCAAATAATAGAAATTGTTTTTATACGGATTCTATTCTATCCTGATGAACCTTGTAATTGGGTGACCATATACAGGATCCATATTCCAGAATAGAACACACAAGTGAAATATAAAGAGTTTTAGTAATGTAGGGATCGTCAAATTCCTTTGACTTAATGAAACCCGGACCCCAAAGGCTCGATTAACAGAGGAAGAAACATGCTTATCGAACTTAAGCTTGGGATCTAAAAGAGTTCCCAAATCATCAACACATTCAATGCGTTTTAGTGGCTTGCCGTGAGGAAAATATGTATTTAAATAGGGCAATCGCCTATAAAAAGACATAAATTTGAATTTTTCACAATGTCGGAGGCAGCAGCAGCCAAAAAGCAATTAATTATAGTATCGATTACAAATGTAACGTAGTTTGTGACGCAATTGCGCGCCCATCCCTAATCTTTGTATCTTTTGTGTCTTCGCCTTGCACATGCAAGTTTATCTATCAGACACTCTTGATTTAGCACTCGTCGGTTGTGCAGCGGCAACGGAGATACGCGCATCACACGATAAATCAAATATATTAAAAATTGTAATTCGCAAAACACATAAAACACACTCCACTGTAAAATAAACCTATACATGTTAATAGAATAAATAGTGAATAAATACGCAATCCATGAAGGAAAATAATGTAAAGCTATCGTGTATTACATTAATTAAACTAAATAATCACACAAAGCAAAATAACTCAATTAGAGCATAGGCGAGCGTGAAAAAGGCGCACTCCTCGAAACATTTGGTGACCCCGACGTGATTTGTGTTTTAATTTCTTTCATGTGTTGTGTCATTTAAAGTGCAAGTGAAAGATTATTAACTATTGTGCTAATAATCATTCTAAGCGTATTCTGCATAATTCGATGCAAAGACCAACAAACATGCTCGCACACACACATACAGACAAACATTTTCGCTCTCGTTTGTAAAGTGCAAGTGAAAAATTATAAACTATTGTGTTAATAATTTTCGCTCTCGTTGCTAAAGTGCAAGTGAAAGGTTATTAACTATTGTGCTAATAACCATTCTAAGAGTCTTCTGCATAATTCGACGCAAAGATCAACAAGCACGCTCGCACACACACACAAACATTCGCACATTTTCGCTCTCGTTTTCATCACGGACGCAAGATGGCAATTTGACCAAGTCAGCTGCGAGGTGACATCCAAGCTTACTGGTGAACACGCCAGTATGCGCAAGGCTTCGATTCTCTATTCTACAGCAATCCGGAGTAATACGAACGAGCTAAATGGTGGCACAAGAAACGCAGCGCGTCTCTCCAGATTACCACAATTTGAGCTTCCACGTTTCGGCGGTGCGTACATCGACTGGCCCGATTTCTTCGCTATGTACAACACTGTCGTCGGCCAAAATGAGGACCTAACGAAAGTGGAGAAGTTTCAACATCTTCGATCATGCCTAACAGGACCTGCGTTGAAAGCGATTCGCGCTTTCGAACCAACGGAGGACAATTACGACAAAGCCATGGAATTGTTAATAAATAGTTTTGATAATAAATTGTTGCATTTTCAGGAACACATACGTTCCATATTCAGGCTCTCAGGTGTGGACAAGGGGTCGGCGCGCAGTCTGCGTCAATTGAGTGACAGTATCAATTCACATCTGCGCGCGTTGCACGCAGTGACATCTGCTGACGCCATTGCAGATGGTTTGCTGATTCACCTGATCACATCCAAATTGGATCAAGCCACGCAGGAGAAGTGGGAGGAAACATTACCTCTGAAAGGGCTGCCAAAATGGACCGACATGTCTGCATTCTTGGAAAGGAGATGCCGCATGATGGAAAACTTAGAATTTGCCATGGCCACGCACACACCTGGCAAGCATGTGGGAAAATCGTATGTACAAAACCGCAATACTCTTATCGTTAACAGCACCCAATCTTGTGTCCTTTGCGAATCTGCTGATCATCAGCTGCTCAAATGTACACGATTTACAAATTTAACTCCCACCATTCGCTGTAGAGAAGCTAAAAGGCTGCACCTCTGCCTTAACTGCCTTCGCAAAGGGCATAGTGTACAGCAATGCAAATCTGGTCACTGCAAACATTGTCAACAGAAGCACCACTCATTGTTGCATATGGGCACAAGTTCTTCTGCATATCAGCTGCCCGACACAACGCGCGCTCAAGGCGCATCACTTGTTTCATCAGCTATTGTTCATCAGCTACTGGCTCATATCAGGGGTCATTTTCTGCAGTCGTAACGCAAAAGATAACTGATTATCAGCCTCACTTTGACATAAATACCACCGGATGGAAAATACCCAACAACTGCCACCTCGCTGACCCGCTCTTCTACAAAGCTGAAAGGATCGATATGCTAATTGGCGCTGGCATATTTTTCGACTTGCTTTGCGTTGGGCAAATTCGTCTGGCAGATCATTTACCCACGCTTCTAAAGACCAAATTAGGCTGGTTAGTTCCTGGAGTCTGTGCTATTCTTAAACACTCATCTCTAGCGGCAGCGATCAAGCATTCGGAATCGGAACCGCTGTTCGATTTAGTCGAGCAGTTCTGGGAAATAGACAATGATTGCGACACTGCAGTTATGCCGTCGGATGAGGATACTATTAGTGAGCAATTATTTCTCCGCAATTATTCGCGTCTTGAATCAGGCGAGTACACAGTTCGGCTCCCAGCCAAGGATCGCTTCGATGCGCTTGGGGATTCATACAATAGTGCCCTACGTCGATTCAATGCACTCCAATCGAAACTGGCAAAAAATTCATGTCTAAAGTCGCAGTATGTTGCATTCATGAACGAATACATTGATTTGAAACACATGTCGTTAGCCTCCAAGCAATCTGCTGTACCTCAATATTTTCTGCCTCATCATTGCGTGCAGAAGCTTGATAGCACCACGACCAAGTTACGAGTCGTTTTTGATGGCTCTGCAAAAACCACATCTAGACTCTCTCTAAACGATTTATTGTTTGCAGGACCATCCATACCAAAGATATTCACCACATTACTTCGATTTCGATTTTATAAGGTTGCCTTGTGCGGCGACATCTGCAAGATGTACAGTTGTGTTCGCGTGACTCATCCAGACCAATACCTTCAATGCATACTATGGCGCGACAAGGCGAACGATGAAGTCCAGGTGTACACCTTAAACACCGTTACATACGGAACAAAGTCTGCGGCATTTTTAGCTATTCGAGCTATGCAACAGCTTTCTTACGACGAAGAAAACTCGCTTCCCCTTGCGTCAAAAATCATTCGAAGGGATTTCTACGTTGATGATCTAATTACTGGAGGCGACACCATCGAAGAAGTTGTTGAAATTCGTCAGCAGGTCAAGGAGCTGCTCCGAAGAGGACACTTTACTATTCGAAAATGGTGTTCAAATGAGGAAACAGCTCTGGATGGCGAGCTGGAAGCGGACTGCGAAAAAATGGTGAAGTTCGACGATGGAACTGATGTCAAGAAGGCCAGGGGTTTGGCTTGGGATACTAATTCTGATCATCTCCTATTCAGTCCGTCGTCTACTCTCTCCGGCAACATTGTAACCAAGCGGACAATACTAGCCACAATCGCCAAATTCTACGACCTCCTTGGGTTAATATCACCTATAATCACCAAGCTAAAGATATTCTTACAGACGCTGTGGAAGGACAAACTCAATTGGGACGAAGCCCTTCCTCAGTCTCTACACTCTGCCTGGATTGAGCACATCTCCCAAATAGCCGTTGCTGGTACGCTCAAATTCCCTCGCTTGGTGATGCAGCCACACTCATCATGGGAAATACATGCGTTCTGCGATGCAAGCTTAGCCGCATACGGCACCTGTGTTTATTCTATGCTCCAAATAAAGAGTTGCACCACTAAAAACGCTTACATTTCCTAAGCTGGAACTAGCCGCTGCGCATCTACTATCTGAGCTCGTCTCTAACATCGCTCATTGCGCACCGCACCCTTGTCGGTTCTATAGTTGGTCCGACTCGACTATTGCACTCTCTTGGATTCGACAAGCTCCATCTGAATTTAATATTTTTGTATCCAACAGAATATCTCAGATTCAGGAGCGCACCAAGGGGATGATTTGGAACCACGTTCCTACCCATTTGAACTCAGCTGACATATTATCGCGTGGCTGCGGAGCACTCGAACTTTCAGAATCAAATCTTTGGTGTGAAGGACCTGCCTTTCTACGATCATCGACTGATGATTGGTCGCCAGATATTCCTACCCGCTCAGATCTGCCCGAACATGGTCGTCATGCCTTAATTCTAACGAACAAGCTTGATATATCGTTCAGATGCAAGTACCAAACCTCTTTTGGCAAGATGCAACGAGTCTTTGGATACATATACAGATTCTCTCAGCTCAAGACGAATGGGCAGGATCGTTCCAAAGGCCCACTTACAGTCGACGACATAAAGGCCGGTACACATCTCCTACTTAGAGGAATCCAAATGGTTCACTTCGCTGAAGAACACAAGCATTTGCGCGCAAAGAAGGTCGTATCATCGAAATCAAAGCTTATATCGTTAAATTCGATTATGTACAGCTTCGGATTAATTCGCGTTGGCGGACGTCTTCAGAATTCGTTTTTGGATTACGAGGCAATTCACCCAATAATTCTGCCAGCTCAGCACCCCGTCACCATCGCCATCATTGATCATTTTCACCGACAGTTCCTACACAGTGGACCACAAAGTTTGCTGGCCGCACTTCGACAGCGATTTTGGCCCATTGGCGGGCGAAAAACCGTGTCAGCAGTCATCGGCAAATGCATTCGTTGTTTTCGAATGAAGCCCAAGCTTCTCGAGCACATCATGGCACCGCTACCAGCAGATCGAGTGCAACCAGGCCGCCCGTTCTGCACATCTGGAATTGATTTTTGTGGACCATTCCTTATCAAGTCAGAAGTCAGGAACAGGCCGCCCACAAAGTGCTATATAGCAATATTCGTTTGTTTTGCCACCAAGGCAGTACATTTGGAATTGGTTGAGGACCTATCAACCGCATCGTTCATCGCTTCATTAAAGCGATTCATCAGCATCAGAGGCAAACCCAATTCAATCTGGTCTGACAATGCAACAAATTTTGTTGGAGCACGGAATGAGCTGAACGAGTTGAGGCTACTCTTTTTGAGCGACCCTCATATTAAGGAGCTTTCGAACTCTTGCCTTTCGATCTTGCCTTTCGATCAAATGGAATTTCATTCCGCCTCGGTCTCCTCATTTTGGTGGTTTGTGGGAGGCTGCGGTAAAATCTGCCAAGCACCACTTCTATCGCGTCGTTGGAAATTCTGTCCTCACATTTCATGAGCTTCGTACCCTTGTATGCGAAATTTCTGCAATGTTGAACTCACGACCTCTTTGTCCCATTTCTGAAAATCCAAGCGATCTAGAAGTTCTCACTCCTGGGCATTTTTTACTTTGCTGGTGTTGCAGCGAGTATTTCTGCTGATGCTGAGCATTCTCTCGATGCCTAGCCATCTGGCGAACTTTATGTCGTCGCGTTTTGTTCGACCGCTGTTGCTCAGGAACTTGCGTAGCATCTTGTTGAGGCTGCACAGGTTGTTGTTGCTGCTGCTGGCGGTGCTGATGTTGTGGCTGTTGACGTTGGGGAAACTGCTGCTGATGGTGACGTTGCTGCTGAAGGGGACGCTGCTGCTGAGGGTGACGCTACTGCTGTGACAGTTGTCCAAGATGCTGAAGGAGCTGTGGAGCCGTTTGGCGGCGTCTGGCGGCAACAGCATAACAAAATTGGGCATTGCGTATAGGAGCCGAGCTTCTTGGGCCGGCCTTCCAGACTGAGCCACAAGCCGAGCAACCTTTCCAGCTTGCTGGATGGGTACCTCCGCAGTTTGCACATTTCGGATCAACATCCAATGGTTTTTCGCAAGCTTGACTAGCATGTGCTGAACCAAACTTAATACAGCGATGCTGTTTTTGGCAGTATTTCATAGTGTGGCCAAATTCCTGGTAGCGGTGGCACTGGGGGATGTCCCAATGCCGATCAGGGTATTCAACAGTGATGCGCACCTGAGAGATGGAGCGTAAGTTGTAAATCTTTTTGTTATTCGCAGCCGGCTCCAGCTCTAAATAACAAAGGTTTAGCTCCTTTTTGGTGACACGGCTGACAATAGTTTGGACACCACGCAATGCGTGCCCAGATCTGGCCAGTTCATCTCTGAGGCAATCAATTTTCTGCAGCGACGGATGCAGTCCCTTGATCACTACTCGAAAACCTCTGTCCTCCTTTAGTTGATATGAGTGAAAAGGGATTCTCTTCTCTGAGAACATTCGCTGGATAGCCCTGTAAGCGTCAATACCATTTGGCATGACTCTCACAGTACCACCGCCGCTGAATTTAAGCAAAAAGCTGTCAGGCGGCGTGACAGCATTTAATGCTTCAAGCAGTCCAACAACGTTGGTGATGCCCTCTGCTATAAGTGGAGGGGGCTTGGAAGGCCTTTTAGGCTGAGGTTCTGCAGGGCCAGTGTTTGACAGTGAATCGCGGATCTCAGCGGCAGCGCTCATAATTGTGTCCTCATCGCCCACAATCAGCGGAAAAATTGGGGAAGCAGCATCTGTAGTCCTCTCTACCATATCCACTGACTCGATATCTGAGTTAGAATCTGACAGATCATCTAGTGCATGTGCTGCACGAGCACCAGCAGAAGTAGATGGCACTGCTTCCAAGTCAATGTCATCATTGATAGTCGCAATTTTTCGTTTTTTACTGGCATTGTTGTTTTCGGTGGTTTTGATTATGTCGGTTTTGGCTTTGTTTATATTGTTGTTGGGATTTGCAATTCTTGCAATGTTGACTTTGATGTTGTTTTTGTGGCTGCTTACCGAGCGAGAGCGCAAATTATAGCGGAGTTCGCTGGTCTGCCTGGCAAGAGAAGGCGGGAAACTACAGCTGCAGTGTCATGCGTGTCGCCGGGAGTAGCGGTATCAGGGGTGTTGCTCATATTGGTGCAGAATTTGCGCGCACCAAGCACACACACTCTACTAGAGTGGTGGCGGCGCACGCACAAATCACACTGAGTTTAAGCCTCTTACAAAAATAGTTAAGCACCAGCAGAATTACTCGCGAGCGACGATTGTTTCGAATGGCGAGAGAGAGTAGCGCGTAACACTCACACGCACAATTGCCGATGCTCTGCAGCAAGCGGACCGAGCTGCGCCGTCGTGCGTACGGAAAGTGCATGGGGAGCGACAAGAGAACTTTAGCTTGACTTGAACTTTCAAGCTACCGAAGATGTAAAACAAAAGCAAAAGTGCAACGCAATGAGCGAGGGCGTATGCAATTTGTTTTTGTATTTTGTTATTGTTTTGAATGCCATGAAATTTGGCATGAGTTCACAGTTTTATTATTGTGTGAATTACACGCAAATTTAATAATTTAAACACGATAATATTGTAACAAATTTAAACTACATTAATGTAGTAATTAATGTTGCCACTGGAGTGGTCTCGTCCATTAGAAAAGCTTATAAAGCAGAAAAATTGTCACAGTCACCAAAATACGCGTTCGCGCTCGACGAAGCTAAGATGATAACTGAGCCTCTCTTAGCATTAACAAAATCATAAAAACGTTTAGGATCCCGCTGAAACTGTAAACTATAACTTCTTTGGTAATCCTTATAACATTTGTTATTCATAGTCGAGAACTTGGATCGTGCAATCAAGTAACGAGAGTAATCCAAGGAAGAGCCAGTTTCCCTGAATTTCTTATACATTCTTGATTTATCATTCTTTAACCTGATCAACTCCCGCGTAAACCACAAAGGTTTGGTAGACCTACATGGCTCACTAACAGGAACACACAAGTCAAACAAACCGTCCAACGTATTATATTGCAATATATTGCAAATATTATTATTGCAATATCCATGTCAGCACAATTATAAAGCCGGGACCAGTCAGTCTGCGATAAGAGACAAGTTAACTTAACAAAGTTGGTTTTCTGAAATTTATGAATTCGCCCTAAAAGCTTGTTATACTGACTTGGTACCGTAGTAGGCAAATCAAACAACACCTCCAACGTTGGGTGATAAGGATCTTCACGATAGGATATGGGTTCAGAACGCGAGACAGAAAAGAAGGAGGGATCCGTGACAAAAATCAGATCAACCATCTTATTTAACGAATTCGGGATAGCATTGTCGTGGTTGACAAAACACTAGAGTCAGAACAAGGCGTCCATGTAGTTCCAGTGAGATTAAAATCACCAAGTACTACCAGAAAATCACGATCAGAAAGCTGGGAGTACACCGAAAGAATATCAGCTAAATGGGAAGAATATAAAGAACTATCTGAAGAAGGAGGAATGTAAGAGCAGGTTGTAAAAATACCAATACTATGAATATGTAATTTAACAGCAATAAACTCTATATCCATAGAAACATCTGTCATTACTATCTCCGAAGATAAATCTACGTTGATAGCAATAAGTACACCCCCACCACGCCGGGGAGTCCGATCATTTCAATAGATAGAGAATCTACTAGAAAGGATTTCGGAATCAAGTATGTCGGGCCATAAAGACGTTTCAGTAAAGGCCACGACAAAAGAAAGGAAAAACTATTTAGGTATAGATTTGAAAGCTTACTACAGATACCTTTTGCTTTTTGATAGCCAAGTGAGAGAGTTAGTTTTTTGAGCTACCAGATACCGCAAGAAGTTTACTTGAACTAGCAGTAGATGAAAGTACAGCAATCGGGGACCAATTAATCTTTTTGTAAATTCTTTTACAATCACATGGTCCGGCCAGAATTGTGTACCACAGATGGTGCTAAAGTGTTCTGTCGGAACATTTATTTTAAATGAAGAAATCTCTCGAATATAAGAGAATTTGAATTTTTCCACAGTAACGACAGATTTAAATTTGGCTTGGATAAAAGCCTTGACATCCTCAGTTGTGGTGTCAGGGGAAAGCCGTGAAACAAATATTTGTTTTTTTAAGTGGAACACCTATCAGGGTCACGTTAGGAACCATAACTGTAGCATCCGGTGGAGCTATTGCTTTGGTTAAGCGACCATTTGACGAATCACTAGAAGGTGATGTGTTAGCACCTGAATATTGAATTGAATCAACGGTGTCAACAATCACTGAATCGACCACAATTTCGGGGATAGAAGCAACAACATCCATGGGCATAGTGTTCTTATCGTCGCTTCTATCTGGTATTTGCAAAGATGGGGGAGACAGATTAATCATTTCTAAGTTAGGTACGGACTTTGTGGGCAATTGTGAAGGGACGAGAAGTTCATTTGGGCCAATAGACAGCCTAAAATTGGCCTTTTTATGGTTCGGAGATTCATTCAAAAGTTGCAAACCTTTGAAATCATTTTCCATAGAGAACCCATCGAAAAGTTTTTGATCCTGCCGAAAAGATCTCCAAAGCCAGTTTTGGTGTACCTAATGAATCCCATTATGGGAGATATTCTCCTGATATGAGCACGGCTCTAGGATCTGTCATTACGACTGTGCTGCCTCCGAATTCTGCGCAACATGTGTTTTTCCAATGGCAACCGGATGCAGTTGGTCGACATAACCGAATTCGTGTATCTATTGGGGTAAATCGTGTCACAGACAGTACAGGATGGATGTGATACAAACATCGATCCCTGTGTGGTGCTTTGCCTCTGAAAGATGTTCGGCTTCAGTGCCAAATGTAAGGCAATGTTACGAGGCACAAAACTACATAAGCAATTAATCATGCTGTCAGATTATCTAGCGGATAAGCAAAAGGATGCATTGGAAAAGTTGCCCTTTGCTATCAAACTGAGAGATTTGCTTGAGAAGCTCTTTGAGTCGCTCGAGTCATGATCCATGAATTCCCACTTCCACCAAAACAACCAAGTACAAATGTGTATGTGCTTTACAATTTTAAATGTTTAACTGACTGCTAATATTAGCAAACGGTGCAATTAAACGAAGTTATTTCGGCCAACAGTCACCATTCTCAACACCCAATTGCCATGTCAATAAAATCAATAAAATATAATAAGTTTTACGGTGTTAGACTTCAATCGAACTATGATAAATAAATGTTTGCAACGCAGCCAGAATATTGATATAATGTTTCACTCTCGCAAATATAGAGTATCAAATTGGGCGATTAGTTCGCAAAGCAAGTAACGGACGGACAGAGACTAAATCAGCTCAGCACACAAAAAAAGTAGTAAAAACCCTAATTGATTCATTTTGTTGTTACAAAATACATTTATATATTTTGGGTATTTGGAATCAACCAGCTAGTGTGTTATATACATATGTATGTATACATACAGACCAAGTGTACGTGTAGACCAAGGAAACCTGCAACATTCGTTTAGGTATACGAAGTAGAACTGCTAGAATTGACGAAAGAAACAGGATTGTAAATTCGTTGATATCCGCAAAGACGGGAGTTGTCGTTGCAGTTGCTCCAATGGCGACTCGGCTCTGCTGGCCATCCTCCGAGTAGCCCTTGTCGTGGGTGTGAGTCACCACAGTGGGCGTAGATGGACGCGTGTGCACAAAATACCTCTGTACATAGAGCTCAGTTTAAATAAATAATTGCTTCAAACACATAAATATATATTTCGGAATTTCAACAGATAGCTGACCAAAGCGGAGAAAAAATATTTGATATCAAATCAAAATCGAAATTATACACTAGGTAAAAAGATAAACTAAATTGTTAGTATGAAAATAAATAAAAAGTAAGTCGACAGAGCTCGCTATCCAGCTCTGATCAGCTGTTAAGTGTATTTCTTTAGGCAGAGCATGTTTTGCATGTTTTTGCGTTCAGGGTATACGAATTGTAAAATTAAATTCATTTTTCTGCTGTTCCATAGACTTGACTATATTTAAATACTATAACAAACTTTAAACTAACATTGTGCCAGACCATCTATACACAAGTTACATTTCGGCTATTACGTAACGAATCCGTATTTAAGAATAAACTGCCAGTTTTTCAACCAAAACCGAAAGTGCTATTGAACAAAATTAAGCACAAGATGTGGACTTTTCTTTTGTTTTCTCAATTTTTATGACGTATGACTGAAATGGGTGTGGCTCCTGGAAATGCTCATATATCTATTTACTATTACAACTCACAGCGCGATGCAAGTCCTTGCAGTCCTTGCCATCATTGGCGTCCTTGGCTTCCTTGGTATCCTTGGCATCCTTGGCATCTTTGGCATTCTTGGCATCTTTGACATCCTTGGCAGCATTGACCACCGCGTTTGCTGCTGCTGCTGATAAACACACTATCGTCGTTGCGCAGTGACGAGCTGGGCTTGGAGGCGATAATGATGCTACTGGTATACTTAACGGCCTCTGACGATGAGCTTGAGCTTCAGGGCGGCGCGGGCGGCTGATAGGCCTGATCGTGGGCGACCGTTGACTCGTGTGGCAGCAGCATGGACGGAGTGCGGAGCTTATAGGAGTACGTGTAATAGATGAGATTGAGCAGCGTTGCGGCATAGACGTCGACATATCCCACCACCTGGCTGGAGGAGAAGGTCTGGCGTGAGCCCGAGCGGAATAGGGAGCCCATCATGTCATAGACATGTCCAAATTCGCAGCTGCGATATATTCGGCTTGATCTTGGCACTGGAGTCTGTGATCGCCCACTTAGAGCATATTCTTGTTCATGGCATTGATGAACTTGGTGAAGAGATCGCACGATCCACCAGAACACACCTGTCCTGGCAACAACGGACCGATGTGCGTGCCAATCTTCAGGCCACCCGTCTTTGTATTCACCTGATGCAGCCCAGTGCCCTCATCGAAGAACAGCGGATTGCTCGCATCCACCACAATCACATCGAAGTTGCTCATCTAGTCGCGACGTGGCCAGTCGACAGTCGAGCCGTGTGGACTTTTAAACAAATACGTCTTGATCTTATTGGTGAAGGTGTAATCGCTGTTGGTCAGCATTAAGAGTTTGGCTCCGGAACAGTTGGTAGACGCTGTCCTTCTTCACATATTACGCACATGTTCCTCAGGACAATGAAAAGATTCAGATAAGATTTTATATATGCCCAAGATTCAAAGACATAGTTCTTATAAAAAAATCAGACTCATCTCTTATCGCTTGTAAATATATATATTGAATGTACAGAAAGATCGAAATGAGAGCGACGAGGAATATTATATTACACTCCTCATTTCAACGCAATGAAGATACCGTCGATTGTCCCAATGATTTAAACTCCCGCCAGAAAAAATTTACAATTTGTTAGTATGGTACTTGAACATAGTTCATTTACCAACACCGTGCTTTTAAGTATCTGTTTGAATTAGTGCGCGGAACATTAACGCAATAATGAGCATAGCGCAATAATGATTGCTGTGTAAAGTAACAGCGCAGCGTAAAACAACGGCGGCGAAAACAATTGCTGGCTTTATTATAAGCGGAAAAGTCGACGACGCTTCAAAATGCGCTTGGAAATTGCAAAGAATGCTTTGATCGATATAAAATAAGAAGACTACAACTAGTAAGTACAGCAAACTGTTTGAATCATGCTCACGGTGTGAAATCTTAACAGATAAAAGAGTCGCAAGATGTCAACATCGGCGAAAGAGATCGAATGGCTCCCCCAAGCCTTGACAAATGAATCATGCGCTGTTTGCATCATGGAGATGCAATCAACTTTAAGCCGGTGTTTCTGGTAAAGCAACTGATCCACTGGCGCTGCTGCTCGAGCTGATGTACTCCGACTACTGCGATGTGATTGTCCGCTAGATTCCTTACCGCCGATTCCAAACAGAGTTGTTAAAAATACGACAAATATTGCGTGGTCTGTCGAAAGAACATTGCATTAAACTGCTAGATAAAATAAAGCCTGCTTGTATACAATAGTTCAGGTAACACGAAAATCAATATATGTTGTTCCCTTGCTCTGATAAAAAGATGTTCTACTCTATTGCTTTTTTGCAGGTGAATCACAGAGCAGCATTAGCGAAATGTCATTTTCAGTCGATGGTTTCCATCTGCAGGCTGAAGACTATGAGACAGCTTGGTCACGCGCTGGCCTAAACGACTTAGACACAATGGTTACCATTGTGGATGGGCTAACAGTGCAATTGATCAATATCCAATTCAAAGTATGCGACTATCCCGTTGAGTATCTCCTGCAGACGCCGAACATGTACCTCCACTTGCTGCAAATGCAAAAGTTGCAGCAATCGTCAGAAACATTGTTTCACATTAATCGTGCCCTGCTTACGATTATTAAGCACCAGGACAATCCATTATGCTAAGTGTATTGAATCGGATGTGGAGGCAATCTACGAATCTACGATTGCGTATTTCCAGCGCTTTGAGTCTGCTGCTAGCAGGCTGCTTGGACCAGCTAAAGCGGCCGGAGCTGGAGCACTGTGCTCACAATTGGCAACCGATCGAACTGATTGTTGAGGTGATCAAATCGTTTGCTCAGCTAAGTGCGCACATGCCCGGTCACCATGTGCAGCGACTGGGAGGCAGTGTGGACGAATTAAAGAGCTACTGCAACAGCATCGATGTGTCAAATGTCACCGAGACGCGCAACATAGGTAATGGACATGGTATTGATGCCGCGACTGCGATCTCAGTGAGCTGAGCTGTCCCTAGACCTGCCCGGCCATAATTTGTGCGTGATTAATCCACCAATTAAGTACGCCAGCATATTATGCTATCGCAGGAGTGCACCATTCTGTTCCGTGTGCTCTGTCGCAACGACAATACAGAGCTGCTGGTCTGCCTGATGCGATGCGTTTTCCTGCTGCCCCACTCGCAACAGCTGTGTGCCGAGGCGAGCACCTGCATATTTCTGCTGATCTTTGACGAGCACATCACTGTTGAGGAGAGATATCTCCAGCTGGACGTGCCGGTAACCTATGTGCTGAGCAACAGTGTCTCGCTCACAGTAGACATGCACGGACTGGCCATGCATGAGCATTTGCGTGCCACACACTTTGCCGGCAATGCTGCGCTTGATGGCCAATATTGGCGTCTCTTTTGGCGCACTGTGTCTGTGGCAGTCCGGGGGATCTGACTATGTCCGCGATTCGTGAGCTGGACATTAGGCAGTCACTGAAGCTGCGAACATTAGAGCTGGCATTGGTTCATGCTACCCAAGTGCATCGCCAGTTGGAATATCAACATGCGCGACGATTTGGAGCCCGTTCAAGCCGAACTACTGTGGATGCTGTTGCACAAGTATTTGTGCCTAATTCCCAGCATCGATGCGGATCGCAAGTTGTATACCGAACTGTTGGCGCTATGCCGCAGCTGTATGCGCCATCTTTTGCCCCAGGTGTTGTACGGCTTGTGCGAGGAACTCACAAATGATCTGGCTCACAGTTTCATTTTGATACTGCACGATAACAATGTGTCTCTGCATCTGCTGCACCTGTTCACCGAGTGTCTGGTGCTGCTCATATTCTCGCCACACCACAACCAGACCAACAACATCTCCTGGCACACCAAACTCTCCATGTACCTGAGCACCAATTTCGAGCTTTGCAATTTGCAACATGTCCGTTGTCTTCTAAGGGTCCTGAAACAGCTGAGCAATCAGACATTGAAACTTGAGGACACCAACCTGCAGGTGAGCAGCTTTAATTTATTTTATTTCAAATAGTATTTCTGAATTGGCCGTTCTAATTTTCCATTTGCCTCGTTTTCTCTCTCTCTCTTTCTTCCTCATGCAACTTCCTGTTGCAGCATGAATCGTTCCACAAGGTGGCAAACTTGGCACTCGGCGGACTGCATGTAGCCTCGAGTGTAAGACCAGGCGGCGATAGGTCCAGCGCAAAACACACGTGCGAGATTATTGGCTGCTATGTGAGCATCTGCGTCCGTGTAATCGATCTGAACCCAATCTCGTGCGCTTTTCTCGCCCAGTACGCCTTCGTCCATACCCTCAGCGATGTTATGAAAATGCCAAAGACCGAGATGAAAAACCATTTAGCCTATATGGATCTGTGCGCTGGCAATATCTGTCGGCTCTACTCACTGTGTTATCAGCACAACGTTCAGTTCATGCAGCATAGCATCTGTCGCGACATGTTGCTGATCGATGGCTACTACTCGCTGATGAACATTCTGCTCGATCAGCAGTTGCATGTGCCGGAAAATCACCTCATTGAACTCCTTAAGTTGCTAATGGTCTTCTTCAAGGATGAGGACAACTATAAATATCTGTTTGAAGTTTCGCTCGCAACCCAATATGCTTTGTAATCTAATCATGTATAGCCGAAGTTCGGACTTTATCCACGCAACTGTGCAGCAAAATACATTGGCAACGCTATCGTTGACAAAGATGACGGGGAGACGGTCACGGTCACGGTCACGGTCATGGTCGCGACTGTCGATGCTGCTTACCGAACACTCTCTCGAAATGTGCAAGCAGACATCACTGCTGCTTTCCACTCCCATTCCAATTCCCATTCGCTGCTCCAGCTGATGGTGCGCGTCGTCGAACACGAGGCGACCAAAAAGGAGGCTACCGCCGACAATTCTCATGCGGACTCAAATATTGACGCCGCGCTGCGAGTGATGATCAATTGTTGCTCCTGCATCAAGGGCCGCCTGTGTCTGAGCAAGATGCGTGTCCTGGGCATGTTTGATAGGGTACTGCCGGCAAGCGGCCGATGCAAAGTGAAGGCAGAGGTGCGGCTTGGCTGGCTGGCCTTTTGGGAGATATTCTCCCGATATGAGCACGGCTCTAGGATCTGTCATTACGACTCAATGTTCAATTGCGTATGTCGCAACCCTCAACTTTGCAGCCTGCGGCTGTGCTGCCTCCGCATTCTGCGCAACATGTGTTTTTCCAATGGCAACCGGATGCAGTTGGTCGACATAACCGAATTCGTGTATCTATTGCGGTAAATCGTGTCACAACCAGTACAGGATGGATGTGATACAAACATCGATCCCTGTGTGGTGCTTTGTCTCTGGAAGCTGTTCGGCTTCAGTGCCAAATGTAAGGCAATGTTGCCAGGCACAAAACTACATAAGCAATTAATCATGCTGTCAGATCATCTAGCGGATAAGCAAAAGGATGCATTGGAAAAGTTGCCCTTTGCTATCGATCTGAGAGATTTGCTTGAGAAGCTCTTTGAGTCGCTCGAGTCATGATCCATGAATTCCCACTTCCACCAAAACAACTAAGTACAAATGTGTATGTGCTTTTCAATTTTAAATGTTGAACTGACTGCTAATATTAGCAAACGGTGGGTTCTTAAATTAATAGTTCTATTCTCACTATTCTCAACGCCCAGTTGCCATGTCAAAAAATCAATGAAAATATGTTAAGTTTTACAGTGTTAGTGTGATAAATAAATGTTGGCAACGCAGCCAGAATATTGAAATAATGTTCCACTCCCGCAAATATAGAGCATCAAATTGGGCGATGGATACACTATCGTCGTTGCGCAGTGCCGAGCTGGGCTTGGAGGCGATAATGATGCTACTGGCATCCTTAAAGGCCGCTGACGATGAGCCAGCTTAATGTCCAGACTCTGTAGCTCCGCGAACAACTGTATACAACAGAATACACCTGTCCTGGCTACAAAGGACCTATGTGCGTGCTAATCTTCAGGCCACCCAGGTTTATCGACAGCCGAGCCGTGTGGAAATTTAAACAAATACGTCACGATCTTATTGGTGTAGGTGTAATCGCTGTTGGTCAGCGACATAGTTCTTATAAAAAATCAGATTCATCTCTTATGGCTTGTAAATATGTATGTTGTATGTACAGAAAGATCGAAATGAGAGCGACGAGGAATATTGTATTACACTCCTCATTTCAAAGTAATGAAGATACGGTCGATTGTCCCAATGATTTAAACTCCCGCCAACTCCTGCCAGACAGAAAACAAATTTACAAGTTGTTAGTATGGTACTTGAACATAGTTCATTTACCGACACCGTGCTTTTAAGTATCTGTTTGAATTAGTGCGCGGAACATTAACGCAATAATGAGCATAGCGCAATAATGATTGATGTGTAAAGTAACAGTGCAGTTTAAAAGAACGGCGGCGAAAACAATTGCTGGCTTTATTATAAGCGGAAATGTCGAAGACGCTTCAAAATGCGCTTGGCAATTGGAAATGCTTTGATTGATGTAAAATAAGGAGACTACAACTAGTAAGTACAGCAAACTGTTTGAATCATGCTCACGGTGCGAAATCTTAACAGATAAAAGAGTCGCAAGATGTCAACATCGGCGAAAGAGATCGAATGGCTCCCCCAAGCCTTGACAAATGAATCATGCGCTGTTTGCATCATGGAGATGCAATCAACTTTAAGCCGGTGTTTCTGGTAAAGCAACTGATCCACTGGCGCTGCTGCTCTAGCTGATGTACTCCGACTACTGCGATGTGATTGTCCGCTAGATTCCTTACCGCCGATTCCAAACAGAGTTGTTAAAAATACGACAAATATTGCGTGGTCTGTCGAAAGAACATTGCATTAAACTGCTCGATAAAATAAGGCTGCTTGTATACAATAGTTCAGGTAACACGAAAATCAATATATGTTGTTCCCTTGCTCTGATAAAAAGATGTTCTACTCTATTGCTTTTTTTGCAGGTGGATGACAGAGCAGCATTAGCGAAATGTCATTTTCGGTCGATTGTTTCCATCTGCAGGCTTAAGACTATGAGACAGCTTGGTCGAGCGCTGGCCTAAACGACTTAGACACAATGGTTACCATTATGGATGGGCTAACAGTGGAAAACGATCAGCAGTTGCAGCAGCAATTGATCAATATACAATTCAAAGTATGCGACTATCCCGTTGAGTATCTCCTGCAGACGCCGAACATGTACCTCCACTTGCTGCAAATGCAAAAGTTGCAGCAATCGTCAGAAACATTGTTTCACATTAATCGTGCCCTGCTTACGATTATTAAGCACCAGGACAATCCATTATGCTAAGTGTATTGAATCGGATGTGGAGGCAATCTACGAATCTACGATTGCGTATTTCCAGCGCTTTGAGTCTGCTGCTAGCAGGCTGCTTGGACCAGCTAAAGCGGCCGGAGCTGGAGCACTGTGCTCACAATTGGCAACCGATCGAACTGATTGTTGAGGTGATCAAATCGTTTGCTCAGCTAAGTGCGCACATGCCCGGTCACCATGTGCAGCGACTGGGAGGCAGTGTGGACGAATTAAAGAGCTACTGCAACAGCATCGATGTGTCAAATGTCACCGAGACGCGCAACATAGGTAATGGACATGGTATTGATGCCGCGACTGCGATCTCAGTGAGCTGAGCTGTCCCTAGACCTGCCCGGCCATAATTTGTGCGTGATTAATCCACCAATTAAGTACGCCAGCATATTATGCTATCGCAGGAGTGCACCATTCTGTTCCGTGTGCTCTGTCGCAACGACAATACAGAGCTGCTGGTCTGCCTGATGCGATGCGTTTTCCTGCTGCCCCACTCGCAACAGCTGTGCGCCAAGGCGAGCACCTGCATACTGCTGTCTGCGGCCCCTGTGGGGGCCCGCGGACGTGCCGGCCGGCGGCCAGGTCTCGCCACGTGCATGCCGGCTGGCCGCGGCATTGCGGCCCCCTGCCGGCAGCTGCGCGAGGCCAGGCGCCTTGGCGCACGGCGGGCAGCCGGGGGTCGACGTCCGCGACGGAGCGGCTGGCGCACGAAGCGCAACATTAGAGCTGGCATTGGTTCATGCTACCCAAGTGCATCGCCAGTTGGAATATCAACATGCGCGACGATTTGGAGCCCGTTCAAGCCGAACTACTGTGGATGCTGTTGCACAAGTATTTGTGCCTAATTCCCAGCATCGATGCGGATCGCAAGTTGTATACCGAACTGTTGGCGCTATGCCGCAGCTGTATGCGCCATCTTTTGCCCCAGGTGTTGTACGGCTTGTGCGAGGAACTCACAAATGATCTGGCTCACAGTTTCATTTTGATACTGCACGATAACAATGTGTCTCTGCATCTGCTGCACCTGTTCACCGAGTGTCTGGTGCTGCTCATATTCTCGCCACACCACAACCAGACCAACAACATCTCCTGGCACACCAAACTCTCCATGTACCTGAGCACCAATTTCGAGCTTTGCAATTTGCAACATGTCCGTTGTCTTCTAAGGGTCCTGAAACAGCTGAGCAATCAGACATTGAAACTTGAGGACACCAACCTGCAGGTGAGCAGCTTTAATTTATTTTATTTCAAATAGTATTTCTGAATTGGCCGTTCTAATTTTCCATTTGCCTCGTTTTCTCTCTCTCTCTTTCTTCCTCATGCAACTTCCTGTTGCAGCATCAATCGTTCCACAAGGTGGCAAACTTGGCACTCGGCGGACTGCATGTAGCCTCGAGTGTAAGACCAGGCGGCGATAGGTCCAGCGCAAAACACACGTGCGAGATTATTGGCTGCTATGTGAGCATCTGCGTCCGTGTAATCGATCTGAACCCAATCTCGTGCGCTTTTCTCGCCCAGTACGCCTTCGTCCATACCCTCAGCGATGTTATGAAAATGCCAAAGACCGAGATGAAAAACCATTTAGCCTATATGGATCTGTGCGCTGGCAATATCTGTCGGCTCTACTCACTGTGTTATCAGCACAACGTTCAGTTCATGCAGCATAGCATCTGTCGCGACATGTTGCTGATCGATGGCTACTACTCGCTGATGAACATTCTGCTCGATCAGCAGTTGCATGTGCCGGAAAATCACCTCATTGAACTCCTTAAGTTGCTAATGGTCTTCTTCAAGGATGAGGACAACTATAAATATCTGTTTGAAGTTTCGCTCGCAACCCAATATGCTTTGTAATCTAATCATGTATAGCCGAAGTTCGGACTTTATCCACGCAACTGTGCAGCAAAATACACTGGCAACGCTATCGTTGACAAAGATGACGGGGAGACGGTCACGGTCACGGTCACGGTCATGGTCGCGACTGTCGATGCTGCTTACCGAACACTCTCTCGAAATGTGCAAGCAGACATCACTGCTGCTTTCCACTCCCATTCCAATTCCCATTCGCTGCTCCAGCTGATGGTGCGCGTCGTCGAACACGAGGCGACCAAAAAGGAGGCTACCGCCGACAATTCTCATGCGGACTCAAATATTGACGCCGCGCTGCGAGTGATGATCAATTGTTGCTCCTGCATCAAGGGCCGCCTGTGTCTGAGCAAGATGCGTGTCCTGGGCATGTTTGATAGGGTACTGCCGGCAAGCGGCCGATGCAAAGTGAAGGCAGAGGTGCGGCTTGGCTGGCTGGCCTTTTGGGAGATATTCTCCCGATATGAGCACGGCTCTAGGATCTGTCATTACGACTCAATGTTCAATTGCGTATGTCGCAACCCTCAACTTTGCAGCCTGCGGCTGTGCTGCCTCCGCATTCTGCGCAACATGTGTTTTTCCAATGGCAACCGGATGCAGTTGGTCGACATAACCGAATTCGTGTATCTATTGCGGTAAATCGTGTCACAACCAGTACAGGATGGATGTGATACAAACATCGATCCCTGTGTGGTGCTTTGTCTCTGGAAGCTGTTCGGCTTCAGTGCCAAATGTAAGGCAATGTTGCCAGGCACAAAACTACATAAGCAATTAATCATGCTGTCAGATCATCTAGCGGATAAGCAAAAGGATGCATTGGAAAAGTTGCCCTTTGCTATCGATCTGAGAGATTTGCTTGAGAAGCTCTTTGAGTCGCTCGAGTCATGATCCATGAATTCCCACTTCCACCAAAACAACTAAGTACAAATGTGTATGTGCTTTTCAATTTTAAATGTTGAACTGACTGCTAATATTAGCAAACGGTGGGTTCTTAAATTAATAGTTCTATTCTCACTATTCTCAACGCCCAGTTGCCATGTCAAAAAATCAATGAAAATATGTTAAGTTTTACAGTGTTAGTGTGATAAATAAATGTTGGCAACGCAGCCAGAATATTGAAATAATGTTCCACTCCCGCAAATATAGAGCATCAAATTGGGCGATGGATACACTATCGTCGTTGCGCAGTGCCGAGCTGGGCTTGGAGGCGATAATGATGCTACTGGCATCCTTAAAGGCCGCTGACGATGAGCCAGCTTAATGTCCAGACTCTGTAGCTCCGCGAACAACTGTATACAACAGAATACACCTGTCCTGGCTACAAAGGACCTATGTGCGTGCTAATCTTCAGGCCACCCAGGTTTATCGACAGCCGAGCCGTGTGGAAATTTAAACAAATACGTCACGATCTTATTGGTGTAGGTGTAATCGCTGTTGGTCAGCGACATAGTTCTTATAAAAAATCAGATTCATCTCTTATGGCTTGTAAATATGTATGTTGTATGTACAGAAAGATCGAAATGAGAGCGACGAGGAATATTGTATTACACTCCTCATTTCAAAGTAATGAAGATACGGTCGATTGTCCCAATGATTTAAACTCCCGCCAACTCCTGCCAGACAGAAAACAAATTTACAAGTTGTTAGTATGGTACTTGAACATAGTTCATTTACCAACACCGTGCTTTTAAGTATCTGTTTGAATTAGTGCGCGGAACATTAACGCAATAATGAGCATAGCGCAATAATGATTGATGTGTAAAGTAACAGTGCAGTTTAAAAGAACGGCGGCGAAAACAATTGCTGGCTTTATTATAAGCGGAAAAGTCGACGACGCTTCAACATGCGCTTGGCAATTGGAAATGCTTTGATTGATGTAAAATAAGGAGACTACAACTAGTAAGTACAGCAAACTGTTTGAATCATGCTCACGGTGCGAAATCTTAACAGATAAAAGAGTCGCAAGATGTCAACATCGGCGAAAGAGATCGAATGGCTCCCCCAAGCTTTGACAAATGAATCATGCGCTGTTTGCATCATTGAGATGCAATCAACTTTAAGCCGGTGTTTCTGGTAAAGCAACTGATCCACTGGCGCTGCTGCTCTAGCTGATGTACTCCGACTACTGCGATGTGATTGTCCGCTAGATTCCTTACCGCCGATTCCAAACAGAGTTGTTAAAAATACGACAAATATTGCGTGGTCTGTCGAAAGAACATTGCATTAAACTGCTCGATAAAATAAGGCTGCTTGTATACAATAGTTCAGGTAACACGAAAATCAATATATGTTGTTCCCTTGCTCTGATAAAAAGATGTTCTACTCTATTGCTTTTTTTGCAGGTGGATGACAGAGCAGCATTAGCGAAATGTCATTTTCGGTCGATTGTTTCCATCTGCAGGCTTAAGACTATGAGACAGCTTGGTCGAGCGCTGGCCTAAACGACTTAGACACAATGGTTACCATTGTGGATGGGCTAACAGTGTAATTGATCAATATCCAATTCAAAGTATGCGACTATCACGTTGAATATCTCCTGCAGACGCCGAACATGTATCTCCACTTGCTGCAAATGCAAAAGTTGCAGCAATCGTCAGAAACATTGTTTCACATTAATCGTGCCCTGCTTACGATTATTAAGCACCAGGACAATCCATTATGCTAAGTGTATTGAATCGGATGTGGAGGCAATCTACGAATCTACGATTGCGTATTTCCAGCGCTTTGAGTCTGCTGCTAGCAGGCTGCTTGGACCAGCTAAAGCGGCCGGAGCTGGAGCACTGTGCTCACAATTGGCAACCGATCGAACTGATTGTTGAGGTGATCAAATCGTTTGCTCAGCTAAGTGCGCACATGCCCGGTCACCATGTGCAGCGACTGGGAGGAAGTGTGGACGAATTAAAGAGCTACTGCAACAGCATCGATGTGTCAAATGTCACCGAGACGCGCAACATAGGTAATGGACATGGTATTGATGCCGCGACTGCGATCTCAGTGAGCTGAGCTGTCCCTAGACCTGCCCGGCCATAATTTGTGCGTGATTAATCCACCAATTAAGTACGCCAGCATATTATGCTATCGCAGGAGTGCACCATTCTGCTCCGTGTGCTCTGTCGCAACGACAATACAGAGCTGCTGGTCTGCCTGATGCGATGCGTTTTCCTGCTGCCCCACTCGCAACAGC
The DNA here is from genome assembly GCA_035041605.1 of Drosophila atroscutellata. Taxonomy (NCBI): domain Eukaryota; kingdom Metazoa; phylum Arthropoda; class Insecta; order Diptera; family Drosophilidae; genus Drosophila; species Drosophila atroscutellata. The sequence continues at coordinate 26,883 of JAWNLA010000024.1, forward strand.
TGTGCGCCAAGGCGAGCACCTGCATATTTCTGCTGTGGCAGTCCGGGGGATCTGACTATGTCCGCGATTCGTGAGCTGGACATTAGGCAGTCACTGAAGCTGCGAACATTAGAGCTGGCATTGGTTCATGCTACCCAAGTGCATCGCCAGTTGGAATATCAACATGCGCGACGATTTGGAGCCCGTTCAAGCCGAACTACTGTGGATGCTGTTGCACAAGTATTTGTGCCTAATTCCCAGCATCGATGCGGATCGCAAGTTGTATACCGAACTGTTGGCGCTATGCCGCAGCTGTATGCGCCATCTTTTGCCCCAGGTGTTGTACGGCTTGTGCGAGGAACTCACAAATGATCTGGCTCACAGTTTCATTTTGATACTGCACGATAACAATGTGTCTCTGCATCTGCTGCACCTGTTCACCGAGTGTCTGGTGCTGCTCATATTCTCGCCACACCACAACCAGACCAACAACATCTCCTGGCACACCAAACTCTCCATGTACCTGAGCACCAATTTCGAGCTTTGCAATTTGCAACATGTCCGTTGTCTTCTAAGGGTCCTGAAACAGCTGAGCAATCAGACATTGAAACTTGAGGACACCAACCTGCAGGTGAGCAGCTTTAATTTATTTTATTTCAAATAGTATTTCTGAATTGGCCGTTCTAATTTTCCATTTGCCTCGTTTTCTCTCTCTCTCTTTCTTCCTCATGCAACTTCCTGTTGCAGCATCAATCGTTCCACAAGGTGGCAAACTTGGCACTCGGCGGACTGCATGTAGCCTCGAGTGTAAGACCAGGCGGCGATAGGTCCAGCGCAAAAACTCGTGCGAGATTATTGGCTGCTATGTGAGCATCTGCGTCCGTGTAATCGATCTGAACCCAATCTCGTGCGCTTTTCTCGCCCAGTACGCCTTCGTCCATGCCCTCAGCGATGTTATGAAAATGCCAAAGACCGAGATGAAAAACCATTTAGCCTATATGGATCTGTGCGCTGGCAATATCTGTCGGCTCTACTCACTGTGTTATCAGCACAACGTTCAGTTCATGCAGCATAGCATCTGTCGCGACATGTTGCTGATCGATGGCTACTACTCGCTGATGAACATTCTGCTCGATCAGCAGTTGCATGTGCCGGAAAATCACCTCATTGAACTCCTTAAGTTGCTAATGGTCTTCTTCAAGGATGAGGACAACTATAAATATCTGTTTGAAGTTTCGCTCGCAACCCAATATGCTTTGTAATCTAATCATGTATAGCCGAAGTTCGGACTTTATCCACGCAACTGTGCAGCAAAATACACTGGCAACGCTATCGTTGACAAAGATGACGGGGAGACGGTCACGGTCACGGTCACGGTCATGGTCGCGACTGTCGATGCTGCTTACCGAACACTCTCTCGAAATGTGCAAGCAGACATCACTGCTGCTTTCCACTCCCATTCCAATTCCCATTCGCTGCTCCAGCTGATGGTGCGCGTCGTCGAACACGAGGCGACCAAAAAGGAGGCTACCGCCGACAATTCTCATGCGGACTCAAATATTGACGCCGCGCTGCGAGTGATGATCAATTGTTGCTCCTGCATCAAGGGCCGCCTGTGTCTGAGCAAGATGCGTGTCCTGGGCATGTTTGATAGGGTACTGCCGGCAAGCGGCCGATGCAAAGTGAAGGCAGAGGTGCGGCTTGGCTGGCTGGCCTTTTGGGAGATATTCTCCCGATATGAGCACGGCTCTAGGATCTGTCATTACGACTCAATGTTCAATTGCGTATGTCGCAACCCTCAACTTTGCAGCCTGCGGCTGTGCTGCCTCCGCATTCTGCGCAACATGTGTTTTTCCAATGGCAACCGGATGCAGTTGGTCGACATAACCGAATTCGTGTATCTATTGCGGTAAATCGTGTCACAACCAGTACAGGATGGATGTGATACAAACATCGATCCCTGTGTGGTGCTTTGTCTCTGGAAGCTGTTCGGCTTCAGTGCCAAATGTAAGGCAATGTTGCCAGGCACAAAACTACATAAGCAATTAATCATGCTGTCAGATCATCTAGCGGATAAGCAAAAGGATGCATTGGAAAAGTTGCCCTTTGCTATCGATCTGAGAGATTTGCTTGAGAAGCTCTTTGAGTCGCTCGAGTCATGATCCATGAATTCCCACTTCCACCAAAACAACTAAGTACAAATGTGTATGTGCTTTTCAATTTTAAATGTTGAACTGACTGCTAATATTAGCAAACGGTGGGTTCTTAAATTAATAGTTCTATTCTCACTATTCTCAACGCCCAGTTGCCATGTCAAAAAATCAATGAAAATATGTTAAGTTTTACAGTGTTAGTGTGATAAATAAATGTTGGCAACGCAGCCAGAATATTGAAATAATGTTCCACTCCCGCAAATATAGAGCATCAAATTGGGCGATGGATACACTATCGTCGTTGCGCAGTGCCGAGCTGGGCTTGGAGGCGATAATGATGCTACTGGCATCCTTAAAGGCCGCTGACGATGAGCCAGCTTAATGTCCAGACTCTGTAGCTCCGCGAACAACTGTATACAACAGAATACACCTGTCCTGGCTACAAAGGACCTATGTGCGTGCTAATCTTCAGGCCACCCAGGTTTATCGACAGCCGAGCCGTGTGGAAATTTAAACAAATACGTCACGATCTTATTGGTGTAGGTGTAATCGCTGTTGGTCAGCGACATAGTTCTTATAAAAAATCAGATTCATCTCTTATGGCTTGTAAATATGTATGTTGTATGTACAGAAAGATCGAAATGAGAGCGACGAGGAATATTGTATTACACTCCTCATTTCAAAGTAATGAAGATACGGTCGATTGTCCCAATGATTTAAACTCCCGCCAACTCCTGCCAGACAGAAAACAAATTTACAAGTTGTTAGTATGGTACTTGAACATAGTTCATTTACCAACACCGTGCTTTTAAGTATCTGTTTGAATTAGTGCGCGGAACATTAACGCAATAATGAGCATAGCGCAATAATGATTGATGTGTAAAGTAACAGTGCAGTTTAAAAGAACGGCGGCGAAAACAATTGCTGGCTTTATTATAAGCGGAAATGTCGAAGACGCTTCAAAATGCGCTTGGCAATTGGAAATGCTTTGATTGATGTAAAATAAGGAGACTACAACTAGTAAGTACAGCAAACTGTTTGAATCATGCTCACGGTGCGAAATCTTAACAGATAAAAGAGTCGCAAGATGTCAACATCGGCGAAAGAGATCGAATGGCTCCCCCAAGCTTTGACAAATGAATCATGCGCTGTTTGCATCATTGAGATGCAATCAACTTTAAGCCGGTGTTTCTGGTAAAGCAACTGATCCACTGGCGCTGCTGCTCTAGCTGATGTACTCCGACTACTGCGATGTGATTGTCCGCTAGATTCCTTACCGCCGATTCCAAACAGAGTTGTTAAAAATACGACAAATATTGCGTGGTCTGTCGAAAGAACATTGCATTAAACTGCTCGATAAAATAAGGCTGCTTGTATACAATAGTTCAGGTAACACGAAAATCAATATATGTTGTTCCCTTGCTCTGATAAAAAGATGTTCTACTCTATTGCTTTTTTTGCAGGTGGATGACAGAGCAGCATTAGCGAAATGTCATTTTCGGTCGATTGTTTCCATCTGCAGGCTTAAGACTATGAGACAGCTTGGTCGAGCGCTGGTCTAAACGACTTAGACACAATGGTTACCATTGTGGATGGGCTAACAGTGTAATTGATCAATATCCAATTCAAAGTATGCGACTATCACGTTGAATATCTCCTGCAGACGCCGAACATGTATCTCCACTTGCTGCAAATGCAAAAGTTGCAGCAATCGTCAGAAACATTGTTTCACATTAATCGTGCCCTGCTTACGATTATTAAGCACCAGGACAATCCATTATGCTAAGTGTATTGAATCGGATGTGGAGGCAATCTACGAATCTACGATTGCGTATTTCCAGCGCTTTGAGTCTGCTGCTAGCAGGCTGCTTGGACCAGCTAAAGCGGCCGGAGCTGGAGCACTGTGCTCACAATTGGCAACCGATCGAACTGATTGTTGAGGTGATCAAATCGTTTGCTCAGCTAAGTGCGCACATGCCCGGTCACCATGTGCAGCGACTGGGAGGCAGTGTGGACGAATTAAAGAGCTACTGCAACAGCATCGATGTGTCAAATGTCACCGAGACGCGCAACATAGGTAATGGACATGGTATTGATGCCGCGACTGCGATCTCAGTGAGCTGAGCTGTCCCTAGACCTGCCCGGCCATAATTTGTGCGTGATTAATCCACCAATTAAGTACGCCAGCATATTATGCTATCGCAGGAGTGCACCATTCTGCTCCGTGTGCTCTGTCGCAACGACAATACAGAGCTGCTGGTCTGCCTGATGCGATGCGTTTTCCTGCTGCCCCACTCGCAACAGCTGTGCGCCAAGGCGAGCACCTGCATATTTCTGCTGTGGCAGTCCGGGGGATCTGACTATGTCCGCGATTCGTGAGCTGGACATTAGGCAGTCACTGAAGCTGCGAACATTAGAGCTGGCATTGGTTCATGCTACCCAAGTGCATCGCCAGTTGGAATATCAACATGCGCGACGATTTGGAGCCCGTTCAAGCCGAACTACTGTGGATGCTGTTGCACAAGTATTTGTGCCTAATTCCCAGCATCGATGCGGATCGCAAGTTGTATACCGAACTGTTGGCGCTATGCCGCAGCTGTATGCGCCATCTTTTGCCCCAGGTGTTGTACGGCTTGTGCGAGGAACTCACAAATGATCTGGCTCACAGTTTCATTTTGATACTGCACGATAACAATGTGTCTCTGCATCTGCTGCACCTGTTCACCGAGTGTCTGGTGCTGCTCATATTCTCGCCACACCACAACCAGACCAACAACATCTCCTGGCACACCAAACTCTCCATGTACCTGAGCACCAATTTCGAGCTTTGCAATTTGCAACATGTCCGTTGTCTTCTAAGGGTCCTGAAACAGCTGAGCAATCAGACATTGAAACTTGAGGACACCAACCTGCAGGTGAGCAGCTTTAATTTATTTTATTTCAAATAGTATTTCTGAATTGGCCGTTCTAATTTTCCATTTGCCTCGTTTTCTCTCTCTCTCTTTCTTCCTCATGCAACTTCCTGTTGCAGCATCAATCGTTCCACAAGGTGGCAAACTTGGCACCCGGCGGACTGCATGTAGCCTCGAGTGTAAGACCAGGCGGCGATAGGTCCAGCGCAAAAACTCGTGCGAGATTATTGGCTGCTATGTGAGCATCTGCGTCCGTGTAATCGATCTGAACCCAATATCGTGCGCTTTTCTCGCCCAGTACGCCTTCGTCCATGCCCTCAGCGATGTTATGAAAATGCCAAAGACCGAGATGAAAAACCATTTAGCCTATATGGATCTGTGCGCTGGCAATATCTGTCGGCTCTACTCTTTGTGTTATCAGCACAACGTTCAGTTCATGCAGCATAGCATCTGTCGCGACATGTTGCTGATCGATGGCTACTGAACATTCTGCTCGATCAGCAGTTGCATGAGCCGGAAAATCACCTCATTGAACTCCTTAAGTTGCTAACGGTCTTCTTCAAGGATGAGGACAACTATAAATATCTCTGTTTGAAGTTTCGCTCGCAACCCAATATGCTTTGTAATCTGATCATGTGTGGCCGAAGTTCGGACTTTATCCACGGAACTGTGCAGCAAAATACACTGGCAACGCTATCGTTGCTGCTGGCTAAATTGCTGAATTCCAAAGAGGAACTCAATATACTAGTAAGATTTGATAAATATGCGGACGACACTAGTCATCTTTTTCTGCGTGCTCCGGATTAAAGTACTGGATGTAAATAAATACCTGTTTTTTGGATGGCATTGGTAGATCATTAGGGTGCTCCTGTAGATTTTCCTCGTTCTCTTTGTTCTGCGTTGAGCCCGGAGACAGCAGGTGCAGGAAGAGCGACCACCTCTGGCGCCTGCTTGTTTTTATCGCTGAAAGCTAAAGCTCGACAACCTTGGTTGCAGGTGTGTCACCGTCGCCACTCTTAGCCATCATTTGGCTTTCGTTAGCAGTCTCTGGATCAGTGACGACCCGCTTCTTCTTCAAGGATGTGTTCGAGCAGCTTGGCCGCTTCCAATTTCCGCCAGCTACGCGCCTTGAAGTGTATCGCTCTTCAAACATATTTGGCAAACAGTCAATGTCAGCCTGCCCGACAGAGATTTCGTAAAGCACTCCTGTTGCTCACCAGGACTAGCGGTCTCCTTGATTCCCTAAGGATTGCCCCTAGCACTCCTGTAAGTTAGGATTCGCATGTCACACTCTCTTTCTAATCACAGGCCAAGCCTCACTTGCGGCGCTTGGATTTACTCCGATCTCGCCTGTCTCTCAAGCTTGGCAAGGATATACGCTTCTCACCCAATTTCAGGACCTCCTTCGACGCACTTTGTCCTTTTACTTTTATTATTTAACTGCACTCGTGTTACGCGCACACGGATTGCACTGGTTCGTGTTGATTTTATTTGCACCGACTCTGCCGTTATTGTGAATACGGATTTGTCAATCGGAGTTACCTTCCAAGTTTGGTCAATCTATCTAAAATTGTGGGAGATATGAAGATTTATCGAAGTACACTTCCCGAAATATCGACATTGGCATTGGGTGTCAAAGTATAAAAATACCTTCAATGGAATTTTAGATATTGCAATGAGACTCCATCTTCGGTATGTGTAGACGCTTTTGTGTTGCCTACTTCAGGGCTTTTGTTTTGATGTAATTTTATCTTACGATTCTCAAACGGTTTAAGCACAAATCTATTGACACGCTAGATGCAGCAAACGCAGTGCAGGGAGAGGCACTGAATTGCTCGTCCGTTCCACTTACATGGTGGTTACATTTTAAGTTGAACTACATGTTATTGCCTTCGTGCTGTATCGAACCTTTTTGTTCGGGCTTATTTCAGCTAGGCTAAAACTCAGAGCAGGTAGTTCGTGCAACAACTTTTATTTGACTGTGTTTGCGATAATTAACAACACCGATGTTTATATAGCAAAATCAGTGCTCTGCCGTCTATTTCGTGGGACTCGAAAAGTTCTGCGTGCTCCGGATTAAAGTACTGGATGTAAATAAATACCTGTTTTTTGGATGGCATTGGTAGATCATTCGGGTGCTCCTGTAGATTTTCCTCGTTCTCTTTGTTCTGCGTTGAGCCCGGAGACAGCAGGTGCAGGAAGAGCGACCACCTCTGGCGCCTGCTTGTTTTTATCGCTGAAAGCTAAAGCTCGACAACCTTGGTTGCAGGTGTGTCACCGTCGCCACTCTTAGCCATCATTTGGCTTTCGTTAGCAGTCTCTGGATCAGTGACGACCCGCTTCTTCTTCAAGGATGTGTTCGAGCAGCTTGGCCGCTTCCAATTTCCGCCAGCTACGCGCCTTGAAGTGTATCGCTCTTCAAACATATTTGGCAAACAGTCAATGTCAGCCTGCCCGACAGAGATTTCGTAAAGCACTCCTGTTGCTCACCAGGACTAGCGGTCTCCTTGATTCCCTAAGGATTGCCCCTAGCACTCCTGTAAGTTAGGATTCGCGTGTCACACTCTCTTTCTAATCACAGGCCAAGCCTCACTTGCGGCGCTTGGATTTACTCCGATCTCGCCTGTCTCTCAAGCTTGGCAAGGATATACGCTTCTCACCCAATTTCAGGACCTCCTTCGACGCACTTTGTCCTTTTACTTTTATTATTTAACTGCACTCGTGTTACGCGCACACGGATTGCACTGGTTCGTGTTGATTTTATTTGCACCGACTCTGCCGTTATTGTGAGTACGGATTTGTCAATCGGAGTTACCTTCCAAGTTTGGTCAATCTATCTAAAATTGTGGGAGATATGAAGATTTATCGAAGTACACTTCCCGAAATATCGACATTGGCATTGGGTGTCAAAGTATAAAAATACCTTCAATGGAATTTTAGATATTGCAATGAGACTCCATCTTCGGTATGTGTAGACGCTTTTGTGTTGCCTACTTCAGGGCTTTTGTTTTGATGTAATTTTATCTTACGATTCTCAAACGGTTTAAGCACAAATCTATTGACACGCTAGATGCAGCAAACGCAGTGCAGGGAGAGGCACTGAATTGCTCTTCCGTTCCACTTACATGGTGGTTACATTTTAAGTTGAACTACATGTTATTGCCTTCGTGCTGTAACGAACCTTTTTGTTCGGGCTTATTTCAGCTAGGCTAAAACTCAGAGCAGGTAGTTCGTGCAACAACTTTTATTTGACTGTGTTTGCGATAATTAACAACACCGATGTTTATATAGCAAAATCAGTGCTCTGCCGTCTATTTCGTGGGACTCGAAAAGTTCTGCGTGCTCCGGATTAAAGTACTGGATGTAAATAAATACCTGTTTTTTGGATGGCATTGGTAGATCATTCGGGTGCTCCTGTAGATTTTCCTCGTTCTCTTTGTTCTGCGTTGAGCCCGGAGACAGCAGGTGCAGGAAGAGCGACCACCTCTGGCGCCTGCTTGTTTTGATCGCTGAAAGCTAAAGCTCGACAACCTTGGTTGCAGGTGTGTCACCGTCGCCACTCTTAGCCATCATTTGGCTTTCGTTAGCAGTCTCTTGATCAGTAACGACCCGCTTCTTCTTCAAGGATGTGTTCGAGCAGCTTGGCCGCTTCCTATTTCCGCCAGCTACGCGCCTTGAAGTGTATCGCTCTTCAAACATATTTGGCAAACAGTCAATGTCAGCCTGCCCGACAGAGATTTCGTAAAGCACTCCTGTTGCTCACCAGGACTAGCGGTCTCCTTGATTCCCTAAGGATTGCCCCTAGCACTCCTGTAAGTTAGGATTCGCGTGTCACACTCTCTTTCTAATCACAGGCCAAGCCTCACTTGCGGCGCTTGGATTTTTATAATTTTATCTTACGATTCTCAAACGGTTTAAGCACAAATCTATTGACACGCTAGATGCAGCAAACGCAGTGCAGGGAGAGGCACTGAATTGCTCTTCCGTTCCACTTACATGGTGGTTACATTTTAAGTTGAACTACATGTTATTGCCTTCGTGCTGTAACGAACCTTTTTGTTCGGGCTTATTTCAGCTAGGCTAAAACTCAGAGCAGGTAGTTCGTGCAACAACTTTTATTTGACTGTGTTTGCGATAATTAACAACACCGATGTTTATATAGCAAAATCAGTGCTCTGCCGTCTATTTCGTGGGACTCGAAAAGTTCTGCGTGCTCCGGATTAAAGTACTGGATGTAAATAAATACCTGTTTTTTGGATGGCATTGGTAGATCATTCGGGTGCTCCTGTAGATTTTCCTCGTTCTCTTTGTTCTGCGTTGAGCCCGGAGACAGCAGGTGCAGGAAGAGCGACCACCTCTGGCGCCTGCTTGTTTTTATCGCTGAAAGCTAAAGCTCGACAACCTTGGTTGCAGGTGTGTCACCGTCGCCACTCTTAGCCATCATTTGGCTTTCGTTAGCAGTCTCTTGATCAGTGACGACCCGCTTCTTCTTCAAGGATGTGTTCGAGCAGCTTGGCCGCTTCCTATTTCCGCCAGCTACGCGCCTTGAAGTGTATCGCTCTTCAAACATATTTGGCAAACAGTCAATGTCAGCCTGCCCGACAGAGATTTCGTAAAGCACTCCTGTTGCTCACCAGGACTAGCGGTCTCCTTGATTCCCTAAGGATTGCCCCTAGCACTCCTGTAAGTTAGGATTCGCGTGTCACACTCTCTTTCTAATCACAGGCCAAGCCTCACTTGCGGCGCTTGGATTTACTCCGATCTCGCCTGTCTCTCAAGCTTGGCAAGGATATACGCTTCTCACCCAATTTCAGGACCTCCTTCGACGCACTTTGTCCTTTTACTTTTATTATTTAACTGCACTCGTGTTACGCGCACACGGATTGCACTGGTTCGTGTTGATTTTATTTGCACCGACTCTGCCGTTATTGTGAGTACGGATTTGTCAATCGGAGTTACCTTCCAAGTTTGGTCAATCTATCTAAAATTGTGGGAGATATGAAGATTTATCGAAGTACACTTCCCGAAATATCGACATTGGCATTGGGTGTCAAAGTATAAAAATACCTTCAATGGAATTTTAGATATTGCAATGAGACTCCATCTTCGGTATGTGTAGACGCTTTTGTGTTGCCTACTTCAGGGCTTTTGTTTTGATGTAATTTTATCTTACGATTCTCAAACGGTTTAAGCACAAATCTATTGACACGCTAGATGCAGCAAACGCAGTGCAGGGAGAGGCACTGAATTGCTCTTCCGTTCCACTTACATGGTGGTTACATTTTAAGTTGAACTACATGTTATTGCCTTCGTGCTGTAACGAACCTTTTTGTTCGGGCTTATTTCAGCTAGGCTAAAACTCAGAGCAGGTAGTTCGTGCAACAACTTTTATTTGACTGTGTTTGCGATAATTAACAACACCGATGTTTATATAGCAAAATCAGTGCTCTGCCGTCTATTTCGTGGGACTCGAAAAGTTCTGCGTGCTCCGGATTAAAGTACTGGATGTAAATAAATACCTGTTTTTTGGATGGCATTGGTAGATCATTCGGGTGCTCCTGTAGATTTTCCTCGTTCTCTTTGTTCTGCGTTGAGCCCGGAGACAGCAGGTGCAGGAAGAGCGACCACCTCTGGCGCCTGCTTGTTTTTATCGCTGAAAGCTAAAGCTCGACAACCTTGGTTGCAGGTGTGTCACCGTCGCCACTCTTAGCCATCATTTGGCTTTCGTTAGCAGTCTCTGGATCAGTGACGACCCGCTTCTTCTTCAAGGATGTGTTCGAGCAGCTTGGCCGCTTCCAATTTCCGCCAGCTACGCGCCTTGAAGTGTATCGCTCTTCAAACATATTTGGCAAACAGTCATTGTCAGCCTGCCCGACAGAGATTTCGTAAAGCACTCCTGTTGCTCACCAGGACTAGCGGTCTCCTTGATTCCCTAAGGATTGCCCCTAGCACTCCTGTAAGTTAGGATTCGCGTGTCACACTCTCTTTCTAATCACAGGCCAAGCCTCACTTGCGGCGCTTGGATTTACTCCGATCTCGCCTGTCTCTCAAGCTTGGCAAGGATATACGCTTCTCACCCAATTTCAGGACCTCCTTCGACGCACTTTGTCCTTTTACTTTTATTATTTAACTGCACTCGTGTTACGCGCACACGGATTGCACTGGTTCGTGTTGATTTTATTTGCACCGACTCTGCCGTTATTGTGAGTACGGATTTGTCAATCGGAGTTACCTTCCAAGTTTGGTCAATCTATCTAAAATTGTGGGAGATATGAAGATTTATCGAAGTACACTTCCCGAAATATCGACATTGGCATTGGGTGTCAAAGTATAAAAATACCTTCAATGGAATTTTAGATATTGCAATGAGACTCCATCTTCGGTATGTGTAGACGCTTTTGTGTTGCCTACTTCAGGGCTTTTGTTTTGATGTAATTTTATCTTACGATTCTCAAACGGTTTAAGCACAAATCTATTGACACGCTAGATGCAGCAAACGCAGTGCAGGGAGAGGCACTGAATTGCTCTTCCGTTCCACTTACATGGTGGTTACATTTTAAGTTGAACTACATGTTATTGCCTTCGTGCTGTAACGAACCTTTTTGTTCGGGCTTATTTCAGCTAGGCTAAAACTCAGAGCAGGTAGTTCGTGCAACAACTTTTATTTGACTGTGTTTGCGATAATTAACAACACCGATGTTTATATAGCAAAATCAGTGCTCTGCCGTCTATTTCGTGGGACTCGAAAAGTTCTGCGTGCTCCGGATTAAAGTACTGGATGTAAATAAATACCTGTTTTTTGGATGGCATTGGTAGATCATTCGGGTGCTCCTGTAGATTTTCCTCGTTCTCTTTGTTCTGCGTTGAGCCCGGAGACAGCAGGTGCAGGAAGAGCGACCACCTCTGGCGCCTGCTTGTTTTGATCGCTGAAAGCTAAAGCTCGACAACCTTGGTTGCAGGTGTGTCACCGTCGCCACTCTTAGCCATCATTTGGCTTTCGTTAGCAGTCTCTTGATCAGTAACGACCCGCTTCTTCTTCAAGGATGTGTTCGAGCAGCTTGGCCGCTTCCTATTTCCGCCAGCTACGCGCCTTGAAGTGTATCGCTCTTCAAACATATTTGGCAAACAGTCAATGTCAGCCTGCCCGACAGAGATTTCGTAAAGCACTCCTGTTGCTCACCAGGACTAGCGGTCTCCTTGATTCCCTAAGGATTGCCCCTAGCACTCCTGTAAGTTAGGATTCGCGTGTCACACTCTCTTTCTAATCACAGGCCAAGCCTCACTTGCGGCGCTTGGATTTACTCCGATCTCGCCTGTCTCTCAAGCTTGGCAAGGATATACGCTTCTCACCCAATTTCAGGACCTCCTTCGACGCACTTTGTCCTTTTACTTTTATTATTTAACTGCACTCGTGTTACGCGCACACGGATTGCACTGGTTCGTGTTGATTTTATTTGCACCGACTCTGCCGTTATTGTGAGTACGGATTTGTCAATCGGAGTTACCTTCCAAGTTTGGTCAATCTATCTAAAATTGTGGGAGATATGAAGATTTATCGAAGTACACTTCCCGAAATATCGACATTGGCATTGGGTGTCAAAGTATAAAAATACCTTCAATGGAATTTTAGATATTGCAATGAGACTCCATCTTCGGTATGTGTAGACGCTTTTGTGTTGCCTACTTCAGGGCTTTTGTTTTGATGTAATTTTATCTTACGATTCTCAAACGGTTTAAGCACAAATCTATTGACACGCTAGATGCAGCAAACGCAGTGCAGGGAGAGGCACTGAATTGCTCTTCCGTTCCACTTACATGGTGGTTACATTTTAAGTTGAACTACATGTTATTGCCTTCGTGCTGTAACGAACCTTTTTGTTCGGGCTTATTTCAGCTAGGCTAAAACTCAGAGCAGGTAGTTCGTGCAACAACTTTTATTTGACTGTGTTTGCGATAATTAACAACACCGATGTTTATATAGCAAAATCAGTGCTCTGCCGTCTATTTCGTGGGACTCGAAAAGTTCTGCGTGCTCCGGATTAAAGTACTGGATGTAAATAAATACCTGTTTTTTGGATGGCATTGGTAGATCATTCGGGTGCTCCTGTAGATTTTCCTCGTTCTCTTTGTTCTGCGTTGAGCCCGGAGACAGCAGGTGCAGGAAGAGCGACCACCTCTGGCGCCTGCTTGTTTTTATCGCTGAAAGCTAAAGCTCGACAACCTTGGTTGCAGGTGTGTCACCGTCGCCACTCTTAGCCATCATTTGGCTTTCGTTAGCAGTCTCTGGATCAGTGACGACCCGCTTCTTCTTCAAGGATGTGTTCGAGCAGCTTGGCCGCTTCCAATTTCCGCCAGCTACGCGCCTTGAAGTGTATCGCTCTTCAAACATATTTGGCAAACAGTCATTGTCAGCCTGCCCGACAGAGATTTCGTAAAGCACTCCTGTTGCTCACCAGGACTAGCGGTCTCCTTGATTCCCTAAGGATTGCCCCTAGCACTGCTGTAAGTTAGGATTCGCGTGTCACACTCTCTTTCTAATCACAGGCCAAGCCTCACTTGCGGCGCTTGGATTTACTCCGATCTCGCCTGTCTCTCAAGCTTGGCAAGGATATACGCTTCTCACCCAATTTCAGGACCTCCTTCGACGCACTTTGTCCTTTTACTTTTATTATTTAACTGCACTCGTGTTACGCGCACACGGATTGCACTGGTTCGTGTTGATTTTATTTGCACCGACTCTGCCGTTATTGTGAGTACGGATTTGTCAATCGGAGTTACCTTCCAAGTTTGGTCAATCTATCTAAAATTGTGGGAGATATGAAGATTTATCGAAGTACACTTCCCGAAATATCGACATTGGCATTGGGTGTCAAAGTATAAAAATACCTTCAATGGAATTTTAGATATTGCAATGAGACTCCATCTTCGGTATGTGTAGACGCTTTTGTGTTGCCTACTTCAGGGCTTTTGTTTTGATGTAATTTTATCTTACGATTCTCAAACGGTTTAAGCACAAATCTATTGACACGCTAGATGCAGCAAACGCAGTGCAGGGAGAGGCACTGAATTGCTCTTCCGTTCCACTTACATGGTGGTTACATTTTAAGTTGAACTACATGTTATTGCCTTCGTGCTGTAACGAACCTTTTTGTTCGGGCTTATTTCAGCTAGGCTAAAACTCAGAGCAGGTAGTTCGTGCAACAACTTTTATTTGACTGTGTTTGCGATAATTAACAACACCGATGTTTATATAGCAAAATCAGTGCTCTGCCGTCTATTTCGTGGGACTCGAAAAGTTCTGCGTGCTCCGGATTAAAGTACTGGATGTAAATAAATACCTGTTTTTTGGATGGCATTGGTAGATCATTCGGGTGCTCCTGTAGATTTTCCTCGTTCTCTTTGTTCTGCGTTGAGCCCGGAGACAGCAGGTGCAGGAAGAGCGACCACCTCTGGCGCCTGCTTGTTTTGATCGCTGAAAGCTAAAGCTCGACAACCTTGGTTGCAGGTGTGTCACCGTCGCCACTCTTAGCCATCATTTGGCTTTCGTTAGCAGTCTCTGGATCAGTGACGACCCGCTTCTTCTTCAAGGATGTGTTCGAGCAGCTTGGCCGCTTCCAATTTCCGCCAGCTACGCGCCTTGAAGTGTATCGCTCTTCAAACATATTTGGCAAACAGTCATTGTCAGCCTGCCCGACAGAGATTTCGTAAAGCACTCCTGTTGCTCACCAGGACTAGCGGTCTCCTTGATTCCCTAAGGATTGCCCCTAGCACTCCTGTAAGTTAGGATTCGCGTGTCACACTCTCTTTCTAATCACAGGCCAAGCCTCACTTGCGGCGCTTGGATTTACTCCGATCTCGCCTGTCTCTCAAGCTTGGCAAGGATATACGCTTCTCACCCAATTTCAGGACCTCCTTCGACGCACTTTGTCCTTTTACTTTTATTATTTAACTGCACTCGTGTTACGCGCACACGGATTGCACTGGTTCGTGTTGATTTTATTTGCACCGACTCTGCCGTTATTGTGAGTACGGATTTGTCAATCGGAGTTACCTTCCAAGTTTGGTCAATCTATCTAAAATTGTGGGAGATATGAAGATTTATCGAAGTACACTTCCCGAAATATCGACATTGGCATTGGGTGTCAAAGTATAAAAATACCTTCAATGGAATTTTAGATATTGCAATGAGACTCCATCTTCGGTATGTGTAGACGCTTTTGTGTTGCCTACTTCAGGGCTTTTGTTTTGATGTAATTTTATCTTACGATTCTCAAACGGTTTAAGCACAAATCTATTGACACGCTAGATGCAGCAAACGCAGTGCAGGGAGAGGCACTGAATTGCTCTTCCGTTCCACTTACATGGTGGTTACATTTTAAGTTGAACTACATGTTATTGCCTTCGTGCTGTAACGAACCTTTTTGTTCGGGCTTATTTCAGCTAGGCTAAAACTCAGAGCAGGTAGTTCGTGCAACAACTTTTATTTGACTGTGTTTGCGATAATTAACAACACCGATGTTTATATAGCAAAATCAGTGCTCTGCCGTCTATTTCGTGGGACTCGAAAAGTTCTGCGTGCTCCGGATTAAAGTACTGGATGTAAATAAATACCTGTTTTTTGGATGGCATTGGTAGATCATTCGGGTGCTCCTGTAGATTTTCCTCGTTCTCTTTGTTCTGCGTTGAGCCCGGAGACAGCAGGTGCAGGAAGAGCGACCACCTCTGGCGCCTGCTTGTTTTGATCGCTGAAAGCTAAAGCTCGACAACCTTGGTTGCAGGTGTGTCACCGTCGCCACTCTTAGCCATCATTTGGCTTTCGTTAGCAGTCTCTTGATCAGTAACGACCCGCTTCTTCTTCAAGGATGTGTTCGAGCAGCTTGGCCGCTTCCAATTTCCGCCAGCTACGCGCCTTGAAGTGTATCGCTCTTCAAACATATTTGGCAAACAGTCAATGTCAGCCTGCCCGACAGAGATTTCGTAAAGCACTCCTGTTGCTCACCAGGACTAGCGGTCTCCTTGATTCCCTAAGGATTGCCCCTAGCACTCCTGTAAGTTAGGATTCGCGTGTCACACTCTCTTTCTAATCACAGGCCAAGCCTCACTTGCGGCGCTTGGATTTACTCCGATCTCGCCTGTCTCTCAAGCTTGGCAAGGATATACGCTTCTCACCCAATTTCAGGACCTCCTTCGACGCACTTTGTCCTTTTACTTTTATTATTTAACTGCACTCGTGTTACGCGCACACGGATTGCACTGGTTCGTGTTGATTTTATTTGCACCGACTCTGCCGTTATTGTGAGTACGGATTTGTCAATCGGAGTTACCTTCCAAGTTTGGTCAATCTATCTAAAATTGTGGGAGATATGAAGATTTATCGAAGTACACTTCCCGAAATATCGACATTGGCATTGGGTGTCAAAGTATAAAAATACCTTCAATGGAATTTTAGATATTGCAATGAGACTCCATCTTCGGTATGTGTAGACGCTTTTGTGTTGCCTACTTCAGGGCTTTTGTTTTGATGTAATTTTATCTTACGATTCTCAAACGGTTTAAGCACAAATCTATTGACACGCTAGATGCAGCAAACGCAGTGCAGGGAGAGGCACTGAATTGCTCTTCCGTTCCACTTACATGGTGGTTACATTTTAAGTTGAACTACATGTTATTGCCTTCGTGCTGTAACGAACCTTTTTGTTCGGGCTTATTTCAGCTAGGCTAAAACTCAGAGCAGGTAGTTCGTGCAACAACTTTTATTTGACTGTGTTTGCGATAATTAACAACACCGATGTTTATATAGCAAAATCAGTGCTCTGCCGTCTATTTCGTGGGACTCGAAAAGTTCTGCGTGCTCCGGATTAAAGTACTGGATGTAAATAAATACCTGTTTTTTGGATGGCATTGGTAGATCATTCGGGTGCTCCTGTAGATTTTCCTCGTTCTCTTTGTTCTGCGTTGAGCCCGGAGACAGCAGGTGCAGGAAGAGCGACCACCTCTGGCGCCTGCTTGTTTTTATCGCTGAAAGCTAAAGCTCGACAACCTTGGTTGCAGGTGTGTCACCGTCGCCACTCTTAGCCATCATTTGGCTTTCGTTAGCAGTCTCTGGATCAGTGACGACCCGCTTCTTCTTCAAGGATGTGTTCGAGCAGCTTGGCCGCTTCCAATTTCCGCCAGCTACGCGCCTTGAAGTGTATCGCTCTTCAAACATATTTGGCAAACAGTCAATGTCAGCCTGCCCGACAGAGATTTCGTAAAGCACTCCTGTTGCTCACCAGGACTAGCGGTCTCCTTGATTCCCTAAGGATTGCCCCTAGCACTCCTGTAAGTTAGGATTCGCGTGTCACACTCTCTTTCTAATCACAGGCCAAGCCTCACTTGCGGCGCTTGGATTTACTCCGATCTCGCCTGTCTCTCAAGCTTGGCAAGGATATACGCTTCTCACCCAATTTCAGGACCTCCTTCGACGCACTTTGTCCTTTTACTTTTATTATTTAACTGCACTCGTGTTACGCGCACACGGATTGCACTGGTTCGTGTTGATTTTATTTGCACCGACTCTGCCGTTATTGTGAGTACGGATTTGTCAATCGGAGTTACCTTCCAAGTTTGGTCAATCTATCTAAAATTGTGGGAGATATGAAGATTTATCGAAGTACACTTCCCGAAATATCGACATTGGCATTGGGTGTCAAAGTATAAAAATACCTTCAATGGAATTTTAGATATTGCAATGAGACTCCATCTTCGGTATGTGTAGACGCTTTTGTGTTGCCTACTTCAGGGCTTTTGTTTTGATGTAATTTTATCTTACGATTCTCAAACGGTTTAAGCACAAATCTATTGACACGCTAGATGCAGCAAACGCAGTGCAGGGAGAGGCACTGAATTGCTCTTCCGTTCCACTTACATGGTGGTTACATTTTAAGTTGAACTACATGTTATTGCCTTCGTGCTGTAACGAACCTTTTTGTTCGGGCTTATTTCAGCTAGGCTAAAACTCAGAGCAGGTAGTTCGTGCAACAACTTTTATTTGACTGTGTTTGCGATAATTAACAACACCGATGTTTATATAGCAAAATCAGTGCTCTGCCGTCTATTTCGTGGGACTCGAAAAGTTCTGCGTGCTCCGGATTAAAGTACTGGATGTAAATAAATACCTGTTTTTTGGATGGCATTGGTAGATCATTCGGGTGCTCCTGTAGATTTTCCTCGTTCTCTTTGTTCTGCGTTGAGCCCGGAGACAGCAGGTGCAGGAAGAGCGACCACCTCTGGCGCCTGCTTGTTTTGATCGCTGAAAGCTAAAGCTCGACAACCTTGGTTGCAGGTGTGTCACCGTCGCCACTCTTAGCCATCATTTGGCTTTCGTTAGCAGTCTCTGGATCAGTGACGACCCGCTTCTTCTTCAAGGATGTGTTCGAGCAGCTTGGCCGCTTCCAATTTCCGCCAGCTACGCGCCTTGAAGTGTATCGCTCTTCAAACATATTTGGCAAACAGTCAATGTCAGCCTGCCCGACAGAGATTTCGTAAAGCACTCCTGTTGCTCACCAGGACTAGCGGTCTCCTTGATTCCCTAAGGATTGCCCCTAGCACTCCTGTAAGTTAGGATTCGCGTGTCACACTCTCTTTCTAATCACAGGCCAAGCCTCACTTGCGGCGCTTGGATTTACTCCGATCTCGCCTGTCTCTCAAGCTTGGCAAGGATATACGCTTCTCACCCAATTTCAGGACCTCCTTCGACGCACTTTGTCCTTTTACTTTTATTATTTAACTGCACTCGTGTTACGCGCACACGGATTGCACTGGTTCGTGTTGATTTTATTTGCACCGACTCTGCCGTTATTGTGAGTACGGATTTGTCAATCGGAGTTACCTTCCAAGTTTGGTCAATCTATCTAAAATTGTGGGAGATATGAAGATTTATCGAAGTACACTTCCCGAAATATCGACATTGGCATTGGGTGTCAAAGTATAAAAATACCTTCAATGGAATTTTAGATATTGCAATGAGACTCCATCTTCGGTATGTGTAGACGCTTTTGTGTTGCCTACTTCAGGGCTTTTGTTTTGATGTAATTTTATCTTACGATTCTCAAACGGTTTAAGCACAAATCTATTGACACGCTAGATGCAGCAAACGCAGTGCAGGGAGAGGCACTGAATTGCTCTTCCGTTCCACTTACATGGTGGTTACATTTTAAGTTGAACTACATGTTATTGCCTTCGTGCTGTAACGAACCTTTTTGTTCGGGCTTATTTCAGCTAGGCTAAAACTCAGAGCAGGTAGTTCGTGCAACAACTTTTATTTGACTGTGTTTGCGATAATTAACAACACCGATGTTTATATAGCAAAATCAGTGCTCTGCCGTCTATTTCGTGGGACTCGAAAAGTTCTGCGTGCTCCGGATTAAAGTACTGGATGTAAATAAATACCTGTTTTTTGGATGGCATTGGTAGATCATTCGGGTGCTCCTGTAGATTTTCCTCGTTCTCTTTGTTCTGCGTTGAGCCCGGAGACAGCAGGTGCAGGAAGAGCGACCACCTCTGGCGCCTGCTTGTTTTTATCGCTGAAAGCTAAAGCTCGACAACCTTGGTTGCAGGTGTGTCACCGTCGCCACTCTTAGCCATCATTTGGCTTTCGTTAGCAGTCTCTGGATCAGTGACGACCCGCTTCTTCTTCAAGGATGTGTTCGAGCAGCTTGGCCGCTTCCAATTTCCGCCAGCTACGCGCCTTGAAGTGTATCGCTCTTCAAACATATTTGGCAAACAGTCAATGTCAGCCTGCCCGACAGAGATTTCGTAAAGCACTCCTGTTGCTCACCAGGACTAGCGGTCTCCTTGATTCCCTAAGGATTGCCCCTAGCACTCCTGTAAGTTAGGATTCGCGTGTCACACTCTCTTTCTAATCACAGGCCAAGCCTCACTTGCGGCGCTTGGATTTACTCCGATCTCGCCTGTCTCTCAAGCTTGGCAAGGATATACGCTTCTCACCCAATTTCAGGACCTCCTTCGACGCACTTTGTCCTTTTACTTTTATTATTTAACTGCACTCGTGTTACGCGCACACGGATTGCACTGGTTCGTGTTGATTTTATTTGCACCGACTCTGCCGTTATTGTGAGTACGGATTTGTCAATCGGAGTTACCTTCCAAGTTTGGTCAATCTATCTAAAATTGTGGGAGATATGAAGATTTATCGAAGTACACTTCCCGAAATATCGACATTGGCATTGGGTGTCAAAGTATAAAAATACCTTCAATGGAATTTTAGATATTGCAATGAGACTCCATCTTCGGTATGTGTAGACGCTTTTGTGTTGCCTACTTCAGGGCTTTTGTTTTGATGTAATTTTATCTTACGATTCTCAAACGGTTTAAGCACAAATCTATTGACACGCTAGATGCAGCAAACGCAGTGCAGGGAGAGGCACTGAATTGCTCTTCCGTTCCACTTACATGGTGGTTACATTTTAAGTTGAACTACATGTTATTGCCTTCGTGCTGTAACGAACCTTTTTGTTCGGGCTTATTTCAGCTAGGCTAAAACTCAGAGCAGGTAGTTCGTGCAACAACTTTTATTTGACTGTGTTTGCGATAATTAACAACACCGATGTTTATATAGCAAAATCAGTGCTCTGCCGTCTATTTCGTGGGACTCGAAAAGTTCTGCGTGCTCCGGATTAAAGTACTGGATGTAAATAAATACCTGTTTTTTGGATGGCATTGGTAGATCATTCGGGTGCTCCTGTAGATTTTCCTCGTTCTCTTTGTTCTGCGTTGAGCCCGGAGACAGCAGGTGCAGGAAGAGCGACCACCTCTGGCGCCTGCTTGTTTTTATCGCTGAAAGCTAAAGCTCGACAACCTTGGTTGCAGGTGTGTCACCGTCGCCACTCTTAGCCATCATTTGGCTTTCGTTAGCAGTCTCTGGATCAGTGACGACCCGCTTCTTCTTCAAGGATGTGTTCGAGCAGCTTGGCCGCTTCCAATTTCCGCCAGCTACGCGCCTTGAAGTGTATCGCTCTTCAAACATATTTGGCAAACAGTCAATGTCAGCCTGCCCGACAGAGATTTCGTAAAGCACTCCTGTTGCTCACCAGGACTAGCGGTCTCCTTGATTCCCTAAGGATTGCCCCTAGCACTCCTGTAAGTTAGGATTCGCGTGTCACACTCTCTTTCTAATCACAGGCCAAGCCTCACTTGCGGCGCTTGGATTTACTCCGATCTCGCCTGTCTCTCAAGCTTGGCAAGGATATACGCTTCTCACCCAATTTCAGGACCTCCTTCGACGCACTTTGTCCTTTTACTTTTATTATTTAACTGCACTCGTGTTACGCGCACACGGATTGCACTGGTTCGTGTTGATTTTATTTGCACCGACTCTGCCGTTATTGTGAGTACGGATTTGTCAATCGGAGTTACCTTCCAAGTTTGGTCAATCTATCTAAAATTGTGGGAGATATGAAGATTTATCGAAGTACACTTCCCGAAATATCGACATTGGCATTGGGTGTCAAAGTATAAAAATACCTTCAATGGAATTTTAGATATTGCAATGAGACTCCATCTTCGGTATGTGTAGACGCTTTTGTGTTGCCTACTTCAGGGCTTTTGTTTTGATGTAATTTTATCTTACGATTCTCAAACGGTTTAAGCACAAATCTATTGACACGCTAGATGCAGCAAACGCAGTGCAGGGAGAGGCACTGAATTGCTCTTCCGTTCCACTTACATGGTGGTTACATTTTAAGTTGAACTACATGTTATTGCCTTCGTGCTGTAACGAACCTTTTTGTTCGGGCTTATTTCAGCTAGGCTAAAACTCAGAGCAGGTAGTTCGTGCAACAACTTTTATTTGACTGTGTTTGCGATAATTAACAACACCGATGTTTATATAGCAAAATCAGTGCTCTGCCGTCTATTTCGTGGGACTCGAAAAGTTCTGCGTGCTCCGGATTAAAGTACTGGATGTAAATAAATACCTGTTTTTTGGATGGCATTGGTAGATCATTCGGGTGCTCCTGTAGATTTTCCTCGTTCTCTTTGTTCTGCGTTGAGCCCGGAGACAGCAGGTGCAGGAAGAGCGACCACCTCTGGCGCCTGCTTGTTTTTATCGCTGAAAGCTAAAGCTCGACAACCTTGGTTGCAGGTGTGTCACCGTCGCCACTCTTAGCCATCATTTGGCTTTCGTTAGCAGTCTCTGGATCAGTGACGACCCGCTTCTTCTTCAAGGATGTGTTCGAGCAGCTTGGCCGCTTCCAATTTCCGCCAGCTACGCGCCTTGAAGTGTATCGCTCTTCAAACATATTTGGCAAACAGTCAATGTCAGCCTGCCCGACAGAGATTTCGTAAAGCACTCCTGTTGCTCACCAGGACTAGCGGTCTCCTTGATTCCCTAAGGATTGCCCCTAGCACTCCTGTAAGTTAGGATTCGCGTGTCACACTCTCTTTCTAATCACAGGCCAAGCCTCACTTGCGGCGCTTGGATTTACTCCGATCTCGCCTGTCTCTCAAGCTTGGCAAGGATATACGCTTCTCACCCAATTTCAGGACCTCCTTCGACGCACTTTGTCCTTTTACTTTTATTATTTAACTGCACTCGTGTTACGCGCACACGGATTGCACTGGTTCGTGTTGATTTTATTTGCACCGACTCTGCCGTTATTGTGAGTACGGATTTGTCAATCGGAGTTACCTTCCAAGTTTGGTCAATCTATCTAAAATTGTGGGAGATATGAAGATTTATCGAAGTACACTTCCCGAAATATCGACATTGGCATTGGGTGTCAAAGTATAAAAATACCTTCAATGGAATTTTAGATATTGCAATGAGACTCCATCTTCGGTATGTGTAGACGCTTTTGTGTTGCCTACTTCAGGGCTTTTGTTTTGATGTAATTTTATCTTACGATTCTCAAACGGTTTAAGCACAAATCTATTGACACGCTAGATGCAGCAAACGCAGTGCAGGGAGAGGCACTGAA
>JAWNLA010000025.1:0-13270 GCA_035041605.1 Drosophila atroscutellata
GCGACGGTCGCTGCCAGGCGCCGATGCGGATCCCTTCGCGACAGTCACCTAGCGCCGGTTAGGCGCCGATGCGAATGTCGATGCGACAGTCGCCGTGATCCGGCCACTGTTAGGCGCGATGCGCAGCTGCATAATAATTCTAGGAATTTAGGCGCCAAGCAGACGCGATACGAGCGGCGGCTGCATATTAAATGTATTTAGTTGTAAGCATTTTATATAAATAAAGAGCCTGCTTGTCAGAGCGGGCAGTTCGAATCTAAACGTCGTCTCAGCGTGTTGACTACAGACTATACGTGTATCACACATACAACAGTGCTTAATTTTAAGGCAATAATAGCTTGATTGGACTTCACGGACTAAACGCCAATAAACCACGAACCAAGGCCCTCTAAGACATATGGAACTTCCTCTTCTCAGATATTATGACGAACTGCAAAGGAAGCTCACGCTGCTAAGAGGCGAGATCCCCTTCGCGTAATAAATTTGTGAGGAGCCATATAGCTCCGACAAATAAATATGCATTTATGCTATATGCGCCTCTCACAACGACAGAAATAAACAAACAAAACAGAACCAGCAGCCACAAGAATTAAAAGCCCAGATCAGCATAAACATAAACAAATCCAAGAGAGCCAGCGCGCAAGAATTAAAACGCCGTCTCAGCATAAACACATCCGTCAACGCATTTTATAAGAGCAACGCCGTCTCAACAACGCTCCGTCATCACATTTTCCAAGAACTAAAGATGCAGCGACAAAGCTACAGCGACTCAGCTACAACACCGCAGAAGAAGCAAAGGCTAGCTTTCCTTTTTAATAATCCAGTAGAATAAGATCAGATTTATTTTGTACCTCAAACGAATAAGACGTGATTTTGAATAAATAATTTCATTGTTTACTAATCGAAACCGTTAGAGAATTTTCAATTCTCCAATATTCAGATGGTGCAGTTAACTCTCAAAAATATAATTGGCGTTACTATACTTAAATAAAAATGGGAAATTATTAAGTAGAACAAACTCATCCTCATAATTGATCTCTGATTTACAATCCTTAAGGAACGTTCGGCCTAAGAGGATGTCAAAATTTTTTGATAAATTATGTATGTAAAACTTCTGATCTGTAGGACAAAGCTTGCTAGGGGCTAAAGATATGCTAGTATTTAATTGTACTTCCCCACATATGGTGTGACAAGTAATATTTTCTGTGGAAGTTTCGTAGTTAAGAAAATTTTTATTCATTATATTTACTGATGACCCTGTGTCTATTAGGCATCGCAATCGTATGTTATTCAAAATTATGTTTATGAATGGGGTTTTGGATTCCTTTCCGAGGCTGTTTGATGAAAATTTGCCTCCCAATCCATTTTTGATTGACCACTGTTACTGGGTCGTTGTCTTTATGGGTTGGTTAGGTGGTCTATTATTATTATTATTTGATTGGTAATTCATTGGGTTTTGTATTCTGCCCTGATTTAAGTTGTGCTGAAATTCATTATATAATGGTTCATTAACCATTGCTTCATTTTGTGGATACTGATTAAAATCTTGGGCTACTGCTTTCAATTTATCAATTGTGGATATGTCGTATCGTGCTAATTGCATGTATAATCTGTCCGGTAGTCTCTTATTTATTACGTCCCTAACTGTATTATTATATAGTAACTTATAATCTGGATTATTTTCTAATACTAATTTATTGGTTATAACAAAGGATTTGTACTCGAGTTCCTCGAGGAACTTACGAAGACTTCCTCCATAATACGTGTTGTTTACTCGTCTGAGGAGTTCCTCACAAGGTGTTTGAGTTTTGTAGGTAGAGATGAGGATGCTCCGTAGTGTTGGCCAATCTCCTGGTAAGTGCCTGAGTGATGTCTTCATTGCGTCGCCATGCAACTGCATCTGGATTGCGCTGTATAGTATGAGGATTTGGCGCGCATCATTGGTTGGGCAAAGTCCCAGGATTTGATCAATCCGTCCGATAATGCTGCTCAGATCGTCCGTGTCTCCACTGAAGGAGGATACCTGGTGGATTTGCCCGAGTGCCTGGTTTAATGCTTCCGACATCATTGTGTTGTTGTTTTATTTCTTTTTTTTTTCTTTGAATTTAAAAAAAAAAATTTTTGTTATTTTTGTTTTATTATATTTTTTTTTTGTTCACTTGTTTATTTGTTCGTCGTCGTGTCTTTCACTTTTGTTCTTTCACATATGTTTCTTTCACTTTCGTTTTGTTTATTTTTAATTTGTTTGTTATGCTTTCACAGTTATGTTGAATTATTATTTTTTCTTTAAATATCAGTTTTTTAAGTTTTTAAGGATCACGGGGTCGTTATGCGGATAACAGTTTTGCAAAACACTAGTACGTTTCCTGTAAAGGATCACGACGTTTCACAATTTTTTGTTATCCTACCGGCTGCGCCAATTTTATATTTGGAGAATCCAATTATATTTTTGAGAGTTAACTGCACCATCTGAATATTGGAGAATTGAAAATTCTCTAACGGTTTCGATTAGTAAACAATGAAATTATTTATTCAAAATCACGTCTTATTCGTTTGAGGTACAAAATAAATCTGATCTTATTCTACTGGATTATTAAAAAGGAAAGCTAGCCTTTGCTTCTTCTGCGGTGTTGTAGCTGAGTCGCTGTAGCTTTGTCGCTGCATCTTTAGTTCTTGGAAAATGTGCTGACGGATCGTAATGTGTTTAAGTTGAGACGGCGTTGCTCTTATCAAATGCGTTGACGGATGTGTTTATGCTGAGACCGCGTTTTAATTCTTGCGCGCTGGCTCTCTTGGATTTGTTTATGTTTATGCTGATCTGGGCTTTTAATTCTTGTGGCTGCTGGTTCTGTTTTGTTTGTTTATTTCTGTCGTTGTGAGAGGCGCATATAGCATAAATGCATATTTATTTGTCGGAGCTATATGGCTCCTCACAAATTTATTACGCGAAGGGGATCTCGCCTCTTAGCAGCGTGAGCTTCCTTTGCAGTTCGTCATAATATCTGAGAAGAGGAAGTTCCATATGTCTTAGAGGGCCTTGGTTCGTGGTTTATTGGCGTTTAGTCCGTGAAGTCCAATCAAGCTATTATTGCCTTAAAATTAAGCACTGTTGTATGTGTGATACACGTATAGTCTGTAGTCAACACGCTGAGACGACGTTTAGATTCGAACTGCCCGCTCTGACAAGCAGGCTCTTTATTTATATAAAATGCTTACAACTAAATACATTTAATATGCAGCCGCCGCTCGTATCGCGTCTGCTTGGCGCCTAAATTCCTAGAATTATTATGCAGCTGCGCATCGCGCCTAACAGTGGCCGGATCACGGCGACTGTCGCATCGACATTCGCATCGGCGCCTAACCGGCGCTAGGTGACTGTCGCGAAGGGATCCGCATCGGCGCCTGGCAGCGACCGTCGCAACGCTAGCAGCACACTGTACTGTGCGATAGAAGCATATCATCCGTAGATAATTCTTATGTTATTTCGGATAATACGTATGGACAGGTAATGCATTCTGTCACCTTCGTTGGTTAAAAATAAACGAGTTTCGATTAAGTTTTGTCTTCTACCGCTTTATTCCGAGGTTCATAAAAGGTTTTTATTATTTATAATGAAATTTTGATGAAATATTTTAGATTATTAATTATTATTTTTATTTATTATTTTTAATGCTACTGATGTCTTGTCCAATAAATATTAATAAAACCTGATTTGGAGCTAAAGCTTTTATTACTGCCAGGTAGATCGTGTTAATAGCTCAATATGCAGAAGCAAATTAAAAGTAAAATATCGAACACATTTTTTTTTTTTATGTAGCAATTATTTATTATTTATCTATTGAAATATTCATCTGTAGAGGTATGACTAACAACAGCGAATTAAAATCAATAACATTAACATAGAACTGGTTTTAACATATTACGATATTACATAACATTAAATATTACATTTGTTGCACATTAATTTCAAGTTCAACAGTCCAGAGGTCGCTGGCGTGGAGTGGCTTTAATCGTCTGCGGGTTGTGTTTGACCCAAGGGTTGACGTGGTTATGCAACCGGTCATTAGAACGACTTGTATGAACATTCGTTTATTTCATGACTGTCTATGGACCGAAGTTGTTGTGCAGCGTCATATTGCTCATTTAGGATGGAGCACCATAGATATTTTTTAGCACCTTGTTCTGCAAGACTTGAATTTGGCTGATGCAAGATTTTGCAGCTATGCCCCAAAATGGAATCCCATATGTCCATGTGGACACGCTGATGCTCCTATATACCAGCAGCTAGTTGCTCAAGCTGAATTTGCTGAATGGCTTAAGCAACCAGTTCAGTTTACACTTCTGGATTCACATGCTGCTGCCGAGATTTGTATGTATTTGCGCCAGGTGATTTTCCTGTCAAGATACATACCCGGGTAGCGAACATGGTTCACCTGAGGTATGACCGTGTTGTTGAGTCAGACGGTTGGACGGACAGTTACCATCCTCCTCAGAACCTCTGTGTAACCGCAGCTTCTCTGCAAGCAGTGTTGGAGTTAGCAAGGAACACAGTGTGATCTGCGTATGTGGCAAGCAGCGTGTTTCTGGCTACCGGAAATAGCAAGTCCGCGGTGTACAATGTGTACAGGGAAGGTCCAAGGACACTACCCTGCGATACACCCACTCCAATGAGGCGGATGTTTGATCGGTTGTCCCTAACTTCAACCATAAAAGAACGACTAAGCAGGTAAGACCTTAGCAGTAAATAATGCACCGATGGTAGTAAGAACATAAGCTTAAAAAGCCGGCCATCATGCCATACGCGATGAAATGCTTCCTGGATATCCAGGAGAGGAGACGGTAGAGCTGTACTGCTTATTCTCCAAGTCCTCAAGGACATGCTGTACTACTCTATGAAGTTGCTATGGTGTACCATGGTGATGCCTAAAGCCAAAATGATAATCAGGAATGACACTCTGGAAGCCACTTACTGCGAGAATATTTGCCATGCGAATTCATAACAAAAAACATAAGGGTTTGAATATTGACTCACAGCTTGTCATCAACTTTAAGCGTTGAGTCATTGATATCCTTTTATATGCTACTTGTATATATAAATTGATTGTAGCTTGCAACTTAAAGTAAACGTTCGCTCTCGTTGCACATCACCAAAAGATAATGCAATAAAGGGGTTTTTCTTTACAACTTGTGTTTGCGGCATACTTTGGACCACGAACTATTTTAAGCAGGAGATCCTGTAAAGATTTCTGCTTATTGTATTTATTACTCTTCCTGGTTCTCATAGTTTTTATCGGGCAATCTCTTTGTATTATTTCTAAATAAGCTTCTTGGAATATTGCATAGTCACCTTCATGTGGAAAGTATATAACGCTGTTTTGGTCACAAAGATATTTTTTTATGGTGTTGATTTGATTTTGCTTTTTCTGTTGTCATTTTAATGTAATTTATTATAATCTTAGTTTTGTGAAAATAGTTAATTTAATTTATTTCTTCAGTATTTCCGTTTATAAATTCTGTTTGATGATTATTATTATTCAATGGTCTTTCTGTGATTTGGATACAATTTTGATCATCTTCGTGTGCGCTATGTATCGTCGCTGCTATGCTATCTTGAGCATTCCCCAAAAAATTTTCTTCTATGTTATTTTCTTCGGTTTTAATTCGTGGAAGTGCATCAGCTACATAGTTTTCTTTGCCTGGAATGTATTTTATTTCATAATCGAATTCATTTAGTCTTATTTTCCACCTTTGTAACTTCATATTTGGCTCTTTTATGTTATTTAGCCATATGAGAGGTTTGTGGTCGCTAAGTATTTCAAAATTTCTTCCAAATAGGTATGATCGGAAATTTTTCGTTGCCCATATTATTGCTAATAGTTCTTTTTCTATTGCTGAGTATTTTATTTCGTGCTCGTTCAAAGTTCTGCTGGCATAACATATTGGTTTATGTTCTTGCGATAATACTGCTCCTAATGCATAATTACTAGCGTCTGTAGTAAGTGAGAATTTTTTCTTGAAATCTGGATATATCAATATTGGGTCGGATACTATGAGTAACTTTAATTTCTCGAAGGCTTCTATGTATGTTACGTCTTTTTCATTAACTTTTGCTCCCTTTTTTAGTTTTAGTGTCATTGGTTTTGCAACTTTTGCGAAATCTGGGATGAATTTCCTGTAAAATCCACATAGTCCTAGGAATCTTTTGATTTCTTTCGGATTTCGAGGAATTGGAAATTCCCTAACAGCTTTTATTTTGATCGGGTTCGGTTTTATTCCTTCCGTTGTTATTATGTGCCCTAGAAATTCCGTTTCTTTTTTCATGAATTCACATTTATCTAGTTGTAGTTTTAGATTTGCTTCTCTGAGCTTGCTAAAAACTTTCCTTAATGCTAATATGTGTTCTTCCAATGAAGTGGAATACACTATTATGTCGTCCATGTAAACTAGACAATGTTTGTGAATTAAGTCTCCCAGCAGATTGTTCATACATCTTTGAAAAGTTGCTGGTGCATTTTTCAAGCCGAAGGGCATTCGTGTGTATTCGAAATGTCCCGCTTTGGTTGAGAATGCTGTTTTGGCTATTGATTTTTCGTCCATTTGAATTTGATGGAATCCTTTTGCTAAATCGATGGTGGTGAAATATTGACATTTTCCTAACTTGTCCAATATTTCATCCATTACAGGTATTGGAAATTTATCGCTAATTGTTTTTTCATTAAGGCTGCGATAATCCACGACAATTCTATATTTTTTCTCTCCGGATGCATCTACTTTTTTCGGTACTACCCAGATAGGAGAACAATATGGTGAATTGGATGGTCGTATAATGCCTTGGTGCATCATTTCTTTCATTTGCTTTTCGACTTCTTGGTCATAGCTTTGTGGATATTTATAGGGTTTCTTATAACAAGGGTCCTCATTTTTTGTATGAATAACGTGTTTTACAGTATTTGTGAAAGTCAAATTGTCACTCTCCTTATACTGAATATCGTTAAATTCAAACAAAACTCTTGTTAACTTGGATTTTTCTTCCATATTTAAGTGGTCCAATCCCTGTTGTCTGAAGAACTAGTGAGATGGTTCGGATGGGGCTGAGCTGAGGCCACCAGGCGGGTCGCAGGTTGCGGATAGCGAACGGCCTCCCTTTAGGGAGGTTAGCTGCGAATAGCGTGGCAGCAGTGCCCGTGAATAAGCAGTCCCGGACAAACAGCGGGCACGGTTATTATTAACCGCACCGACAGGGCGCTTGTGTTGCCGCCCCTTAAAACATAGCCTCACACAACTCCCTCAACACTACCTACCCCCATCCTATCCTCAAACATCTCACTCCGGGCCGGACTAAGGTGTCAATCGAACCGTGCCGAGAGTCAACTTGGCTGGGGGCCCGGACTATCAAATAGCTCAGTTCTTAACGGTGGGCTCAGGCAGATGGCGACCGCCTGTTCTAATTAGCCTTACCCGGGTATCGCAGATCTCTGCCCGGGCGGACCTCATTTTCTCTGCAATTCGTGGGAACAACATGAATAGAAACATTAATTTGAAAATCCAGCAGGATCTCACTGCAAATGAAGTCGCAAGACTGATGGAGGACCGAGCCCTGGACGGGGGGAGGTCCTCCCAACCCACTCCAACACCAAGGAGGTTGCCCTCTGCACAGCAGGGGCAAAATCAGCAGGCACTTGCCTTGCGAGAAGAAGGTGGGGTCGGACCATCCCGACCACCACACCCAACAGCAAGAGCTAGTGGACAAGCGGTTCTTAGGCCGAAAAAGAAGGGAGAACCCCTCCCACCGAGGGGCCAACCTGGGGGGCTGGACGACCCGAACCGTAAAAATCTTAGCGGGGCACGGGCCAAATGGTACTTAAGATACCTTCAACAGGGGATGGCCCCGAATGACGCCCTCAAAAAGGCAAAAGAGCCTAGGGACACGAGTACGGCTCCAGCCCCCAAAAGAACCAGCAGTGCTCTGACACCGCCGACGACCACCCCAAAAAGGTGGTGCACGGCGGGCAAGAGCGCCGCTCACGGTTCAACGGGGGCACAAGCGCCGATTAAGAAAGGTCAAGGGGAACTGGACATGCGCCCGAGCACATCACACGCAGCGGCTAACATGTCCAGCTCGGCCGGACCAGCTGGGCCCTGCATATCATATGCGGCAGTGGCCAAGAAGGTCAGGGTGGCGATAGTGCCTGTGGGCTACCCTCAGGTAATGCTCGGTCATAAAGACCTGTCTGCACTGGAGGAAGTCATCATAGATGACCTCATTGAAGAATACGGGGGTGGTGACACCGAGATCTCATTCGCGGGCATCCACTTCAGAATTGGTCATTTGATGATCGAATGCTTCAATGAGAGCTCAGCCAAATGGCTAGTAGACATAGTGCCACGGCTACGGTCGTGGAAGGGGGTGCCCCTAGAATGCAAGGTGGGAGATGAGATACCGTCGCCCCACTGCGTCACCATATATTGCCCAAGGAGTAAGGATCGGTCCACCGAGGCTCTGGTGCCCCTTATCGGGGTTCAAAACGGGTTGGACATTTCGTCATGGAAGATTATTACTAGGAGGAATGAGGGTGAAGGAGCACTCCTAACAATTGGAATTGACGAAGTGTCCAAGAAGAAGATTGTGGACAAAGGACATCAGATTAACTTTAGATACGGGACTATCCCCGTAAGTGGTCTGAAAAAGAAGGCGGGGGGGAATATGCAGCCCACCCCAATGCAGGAGAAAGAAGCTGAGGTGCACCCATCGAACGGATCGAGCATCCAGCCGCCAGTCGTCATCGACCCGTCAGAAGACCTGGCGGAAGATGAGGACTTGGCGGATATAACGCTCGGCCCCGACGAACTAGGGGATGCTGAAGACGGGGACACAATAATGTCCTCGCAAGAGCTGATGGAAGAGTTAGGAGAGAAGGAAGCTGCTGACGTCAGCGGTGATGGGTGCAACTCTGGGCCCCAATCACCAGGTAAACAGGAGAATCCCCTCCAGTAGATGACGAGAGTCATCACAACGGGCCTGGCCCAGGTAAACATCCACCGTGCCAAGGCAGCCTCGGCTGTCCTTGCGAGGATGTTTACCAAACAGCATCTTGGGCTAGCCCTTGTACAGGAGCCATGGGTGAACAACGGCATTAAAGGCCTGTTCACGGCAAACTCAAAGGTAATATGGGATCAAAGACACCCAACACCTAGAGCGTGCATCATGGTAAGAAAGGATATTAACTTTACCATCCTTTCAGAATTTTTAACGAGGGACTGCGTTCCCATAGCAGTACAGGAAAAGGGAACGGCAACCCCCCTGGTAATGGTATCGGCATACTTTGCAGGAGATGGAGCCTGCCCACCAGCGGAAATAACGAAGCTGGTGGAGTACTGCCGAAAGGAGAAGATGTTGGTAATCATCGGATGCGATGCCAATGCGCACCACACTATTTGGGGCAGCAGCGACATCAACACGAGAGGTGAGTGCCTCACAGATTTTATATGTAGATATAATCTAGAACTCGCAAATGTCGGGTCATCACCGACATTCGTAACAAGAATTAGAGAGGAGGTCCTAGACATCACCCTCATTAGCAGGTCCCTTCAGACACATATTAGAGACTGGCATGTGTCTAAAGAAGAATCCATGTCTGATCATAGAATCATTCTCTTTCGAGTAGAATTGAATACAGGGAGCAGTGTGCCCTGTCGTAACCCCAGGAAGACAAACTGGGAGGGGTTCAGGTCAACTCTAGAACTGAACCCCAGCACGATAATAAATATACCCAGAAGTCCACTTGAATTAGAGTGGGCTGTAGAAAATCTCAACAAAAGCATAATCAGTGCTTTTGAGGAGAACTGCCCGGTAGGGAAGAAGTTCAGAGAAAAAGATGCCCCATGGTGGAATGAGAGCCTAGAAAGGCTGCGCCTCACCACACGTCAACTCTTCAACAAAGCAAAGAGGGACAACACATGGGAAAGTTATCGCGAGAGCCTGACCTCCTATAACAAGGAAATCAGGAAGGCTAAGCGAAAGAATTACAGAAACTTCTGCGAAAGCATAGGTAGTACCAGTGAAGGTGCCAGGTTCCATAGAATGCTATCTAAACGGACGCCTGACGCAAATGTAGCATTGAAACGAAGGGATAGCTCCTTCACAAACAACAATGAGCAAAAACTGAAACTGCTCTTCGAGACGCACTTCCCAGGCAGCGTACCACTGCAGGAAAGTGCTATCGGAATGACAGGCAACAGAGGCAGACCATCCGCTAACGAATGGGCATGTGCAAAGTCAACGGTCACTCCGGAGAGACTAAGATGGGCAATTGGAACCTTCCAGCCCTTCAAATCTCCCGGACTGGACGGAATATCGCCAGCTTTCCTCCAGCAGGGACGAGAATTACTACTCTCCCCTGTCAGGAAAGCACTTATTAGTAGCCTAGCCCTCGGATATATACCGAGAGCATGGCGTAGAGCTAGGGTGGTCTTCATCCCCAAGGCAGGGAAGAAAGACATCACCAACCCAAAGTCCTTCAGACCCATCAGCTTGACATCGTTTTTACTGAAAACGCTGGAAAAGCTAGTGGACTATAAAATTAGAAGCACTCTGCTAAGGCATAGTCCGCTGCATACAACGCAGCATGCATACAGAGTAGGCAGGTCCACGGATACTGCGCTTTACCAATTGCGACGCACACTAAGTGCGGCATTAGCCAATAGGGAAGTAACATTGTGCGCCTTTCTAGACATAGAAGGCGCCTTTGACAACACATCACATGAGGCGATTAGGGCTGCCCTCTACAGGAGGGGTCTGGACTCCATCACCAGCAGATGGATACTTTCCCTGCTGGGGTCCAGACAAGCCACGACATCAACTCATGATGCGACTGTAACAGTCCTAACAACCAAAGGTTGCCCCCAAGGGGGAGTACTATCTCCGCTGCTCTGGAGTCTGTTAGTGGATGAACTACTCAACAGACTCACCACCAGAGGCATTCAATGTCAAGGATATGCTGATGACATTGTCATCATGGCGCGAGGAAGATTCGAAGAAACACTGTGTGATATAGTTCAGTCAGGGCTACAAATAACGAGCGATTGGTGTGGGGAGGTTGGTCTCAACCTGAACCCCACAAAAACAATCATCGTCCCCTTTACTAGACGGTATAAATTACAAAGGATGAAACAAATAAGGCTATCAGGGAGCCTGGTAGAAATAAGTACGGAGGTAAAATACCTCGGAGTCACATTTGACAGAAAACTAAACTTTGGTACCCATGTGGGAAACACTGTATCAAAGTGCTCCAGAGCACTTTATACATGTCGCAGCATAGCCGGCAAATCATGGGGCACATCACCCAAGATTATAAGATGGCTATACCTAATGGTAGTAAGGCCCATGCTAACCTATGGAGCAATAGCATGGGGGGATAGGGTGCGGCTATCAACCGTGCAAAAACAGTTACAGAAACTGCAAAGAATGGCCTGCGTAGGTATGACAGGGGCAATGCGCACCTGCCCTACAATGGCCTTGGAAGCCTTAATGGAGCTCACACCACTCCATCATACCATAAGGCTCCAACAGAAAGCAACGCTTTTAAGGATGTCAGCTGAAGGAGTTGGGGGCAATCACATCCTAAGCCACAAAGATGCCCAACTCCTAGCAGATGAACTTCCCCTGATTATGCAACCCAGGGACGAAATGTCGGCCGAATATCTATTCGAACGAAATTTCAAAGTTCATATGAGCAGCAAAAGGGAATGGACAACGCTAAACGAAGTCCACCCTATGAAACCGCACACCATAAAATGGTACACCGATGGATCACTCACCACACAGGGAACAGGCCTTGGAGTGGTGGGTCCTCGTGTATCATACCATGAGTCCCTTGGAAGGTACACCAGCATATTTCAAGCAGAAGTGTGTGCGATAGGGAGATGTGCGGAGTTTAACATAAAACGACACTATCGGAACTCGGATATATCCATCTTATCCGATAGTCAAGCAGCAATAAATGCTCTAAAGGGGACGAAAATAACATCCAAAGTAGTCCACGAAGTAAGATCCAAGCTTGACCAACTCGGAAAACATAATAGGCTCACACTAAGATGGGTTCCGGGTCACAAGGACATAGCGGGGAACGAAGAAGCTGACAAGCAAGCAAAAATGGGGGCAGAGAGACCCATGATAGGCCCTGAACCGTATTGTGGCGTGGGAAAACACACAATACGGCTATATATCAGGGATGAAGAAAGACTGTTGCGAGAACGGAGCTGGGCTGAAACACCAGGACTCCGACAAGCCAGAAACCTCATAGGTGGCTATAATCAAAAGCGATTTAAGCTAATGATATCCATGGGGAAGAATAGACTCAGAATACTTACAGGACTATTGACAGGACACTGTAGACTGAGAAGTCACCTAAATAAACTAGGTATTTATAGCAGCAACACATGCAGGTTCTGCGGATTCGAGGAGGAATCCTCGACGCACATCCTAGCAGAATGCGTCGCCCTAACCAGGAAAAGATGCAGCATCCTAGGGCAACATATCATGAGGCCCAAGGACATAGAAACCCTCAACCCAACAAAGATTCTAGCATTCGTGCAAGAGTTGGGTCTGACGGAAGAGCTGTAGGCTCAGTAAGGGGGCACAATAGACCTTATAGGTCGCAGTGCTAAATAACCCCAATTGTAATAATAATAAAGTGGTCCAATCTAAATTGATTATTTTCCACTAATTCGTTTTCCAATGTGTATGTGGTATGTATATCTTGTATTAGTAGTATGTCTTCATATTCTTTTTCCTCATTTTCGTTTTTATGTTCTTCTTTATTTTTGTTTTCATATTTTTCTTTCTTATTTTTGTTTTCATAATTTTCTTCCTTATTTTCGATTTCGTATTCTTCTTCTTTATTTTTGTTCTCATATTTTTCTTCTTTATTTTTGTTTTCATAATTTTCTTCTTTATTTCTGTTTTCATATTCTTCTAGCTTATTTTCATTTTCGTATTCATTTTTCTGATTTTCGCTTTCATATTCTCTTACCCTATTTTCGTTTTCATATTCTTTTTTCTTATTTTCATTATTATATTTAAATAAAAATTGGAAATTATTAAGTCTAACAAACTCATCCTCGTAACTGATCTCTGATTTACAATCCTTAAGGAACGTTCGGCCTAAGAGGATGTCAAAATTTTTAGAAAAATTATGTATGTAAAACTTCTGATCAGTTGGACAAAGTTTACTAGGACCTAATGATATACTGGTTTTTAGTTTTACTTCTC
>JAWNLA010000026.1:0-11463 GCA_035041605.1 Drosophila atroscutellata
AGACAAACTTCAACATATTAACATTCGTATTTAAGTTTTTATACGCCATATATATTATTTTATTTAGACAGATCCAAATGAAAACTGCGCCTGAAAGTAGGCAACATTTTTATAATCCTACCTAGCAGGTGGGGAAACCCGAGTGTATTGGGGTCGTATATTAATTTTGGTGGTTAATATATATACCTACCATCGGTCTTTGGAATTTCTGAAAAATAATGAATGATTAGCTTATGGCAAGCAATTACTTTTTTTTGACACTGGTTGACATGAACTGTGAGACACTGTATATTAACCACCAAAATTAATATATGACCCCAATAAACTGAGGTTCCCCCACCTGATGGGTAGATTATGTAAAAAAGTACCCTATTTTTTGATTACAGCTTATTTCGAACAGGACATATAGGTGCCATAAAACCCTGATATTTTACCTAAAGTTGAGTATTTTCGGTATAAATAGACCAATCCTTCGTAGTCAAATTAGTTATATCCTGCATCTCGAGTGCAACAAGCTAACAAGGACTATGGGCGTACGGACTACCATTGAACAACGGAAACTCATCCTCGAACACCATTAAAACGGATATTCACATCGCCAAATAGGTAAAATGGTCAATCTGAGCTACTCAACTGTGTATAACGTCATTCTGCGCTTCGTCGACGCAAATCGGATTGAAGGCAAGGGCAGAATGGCACCAAACAAGATTTTCACCGAGGAGGAGGAGCGGAGGATCATCAGGAAAATATGGGAAAATCCCAAGCTATCGGCTCCAAAACTGACTCAACAGGTGCAGAATGAAATGGGGAAATGGCGCTATGTGGAAACTGTGTGCAGGGTTCTGCGGAAACATGACGTCAATGCCCGAGTACCACGGAAGCCCTTTATAAGCTCCAAAAATAAACGGACTAGGATGACGTTCGCCAAAACCCACTTGGACAAGAATTTGGAGTTCTGGAACACAGTCATATTTGCAGATGAGTCCCAATGCAACATTTTTGGCTCGGAAAAAAGCTTAATGCCAATATAGTAAAGTCCTGGTTCATCGGGAACTGCCCCTACATGATAATTCCACTGGCCCAGTCTCCAGTTTTAAATGTTATTGAAAATTTGTATGCTCTGCTGGAAAATAACATTCGGAAGCATAGCATATCCAGCACAGAGGATCTGAAAAATGCTCTGTGGGATGAGTGGAGCAGAATCAGCCCAAAATCTACCAGAAAACTGGTATCTTTTATGAATAATAGGTTAAGGGGAGTTGTTAAGGCTAAAGGATATCAACTAAGTATTAAAATTCTTATTTAAGTTTTTATACGCAAAAGACATTACTTTCCGAAATAAGCTGTAATAAAAAAATTGGGTACTTTTTTTTCAAAATCCTACCTAGCAGGTGGGGAAACCTCAGTTTATTAGGGTCATATATTAATTTTGGTGGTTAATTTGAGTACCTACCATTGGTCTTTGGAATTTTTGATTTTGATTTGTATAATAATGTTTATGGCAGGCAACTACATTATTTACTTGACACTGTTTGCATTAAGCTGTAAGCCACTGTGTATCAAACATTTATATGATGTCAAATCTAAAAAATTTTATTTTTAATATTAAAAGGAACAAAGCAAGTGCTTTTGGTCGAAGTAAAGGCACTTGATTTTTCCTTATAATAATTTAAAGTGTTGTTTTGTTTGAAAATAGTTAGCTATTATAAGGAAATAAGGAAATATAATAAGGAAATTCGATTCAAGGCAGAGCTATTAAAATTATGGAATGGAAAAAAAATGAATAATGCGTCCAGCCTCTAGATTCGTTAATAACATCAACAATTTGATTTAGCATCGATTCAACAACTTTTTGGAGCTCTGATAGTGGAACTTTGGTACCATTCCTTAATAACAGTTTCTCGTATATGCTCAACTATCTTTAAGCCGTCTGGACCATCGAGATTAATTTTTTTCTTATCAGAAAATACTGGGTCTATGACAAAAGTTCTAAGGATGGTCATGACTTAATTTTCTTACAAGCCAATCAATCACTACCTGAAAAAATCTGATGAACACGATTTTTCGATACTTGTAACGATTTATCAAACAGAATTCTAGATGCTGTAGATGCTTATCCTGTGGTATAATTTGTTGCTGTTGTTTTTTTGTTGTAAGTTTTGTTGTAGCTCTCTTTTAATTTTAATATATTATCATTTGCTGAGGCCGATCGATATTATTTAATTGATATTTGCGTGCTGTACATTCCAGTATCCTTGTAAGCAAGGAGTCTTGCAATCTCATCATGCAATATTGCTATTTTCTTCCATTCCAAATTTGGTATGCAACTAATTTAACTTAATTTTCTAATTCAGAATATATTCATATATATAATTACTTATCAGAAGGCTAGAAAGTAACTGCCCTTAATCGAAATTCGCAGACAAATTAGCTCAATACAGCAATACAACAAGCATGCAAAAATCTTGAAAAAAAGATAAATAACGCAATTAACTAAGTAACTTGCATTTCAATTCATCATAACAATTTAAGAAGTCCCATTACAAAATATTTTTAGGATATGCGAACGATAAATGTAGAAACTTGAGTAAATTACAACATTTTCTCCTCATACAAATTGAGCTGATGACAGTTCTTGATCAACAAAAAATGCATATCTGATTTTCATATTTGGTCATCCCCTTTTCTTAATGGATAAATGAATTATCCAAACTAATAAATACTTTAATATCTCGAAGTAATGTGGCTGCAATTATATTGTTTATTAAAATATATCAATTTGGTTCCACCCACCTCTTTCGACTTACATGATTTGACCAAAGGAACGGGTTTTCTGGAGTACCCTTTTGACATTTTTTGTATTCCCTGTACTGATATTTACATCCCCGGGCAATTGCATTGATTGCAGAATCAATATATAAAATATTATTCAGACACGTATCTTGTCAATCATATTACGATAATAAGCCAACATTTAGTTTTTCATAACACACTGGGATGTTTTTGATTATAACGATATACTTAATTTCGTACCCAAAACTACAAAGTTAACAATTATACCAAAGTATTTGAATAATTTACAAAGCATAAGATGATGCTGTATACCGAAAAGTAATAAGACAAACAAATTTTTAAAAATATTGTTCAGGGAAGTAACTGGATTTCATCACGATGCCTTCCAAATGTACATACATAGATTCCACAACTATGTCAGTAATAAAAAAAATAAATCGGTTTCACCCAATAAATTGCACTTAGTTCAGCAGGGTTTAAAGAATAAGCCGGACTGTTGCTAAAATGGTTTTATGGCCATACCTCTGAAGGAACTTGGTTTTTTAATTCAAATAAAGATAGGCTACCTCCAAGTTTGTCATTTTGCTATTGCTACTGCTACAAATCTTAACAGGGAAGTATCTCAGCTCTTCTCTTTCATATACAATACCAATAATGCAAGACCTAAAAAATTGTCCATTGTGCTATCAGTAGTTGTAGCAATAGCCTAAAGACATGAGCAGAGCGGTAATATACATTTAGAGTATAGCAACCGAACTGTATACCTTGTGCTATTGCTATAGATATCATATAACTTATGTGATAATTTGCTCCTCGTAGGTAGCCGGAGCTGCCTAGTTGAATCAGACAGAAGCTGGACAACTTTAAGCACGGCAATGAGAAAGGCTTTGGCGATGAAAGATTTGATGCTAAAATCTATGGCCAGAAATATCGACTCTTCTTCGAAAGCATTCCAATTAAACTACCAAAAATCTATCAATTCATTTTGTCCACCATGATTAAATTACGACAGAAAATTTTATTTGAAATTAAATTTTTGAAAATTGATTTCGCGCACTGTATTTGAAGTTCACTGTACTTGATAACGATTTCTGATATTTAATGAATATTGAAAAAGCTAATTCATGTAAATTCATAGCAGAACAAGGCTTCAGAACAAGCTGACCCCATTAAGTATATATATACTTGATCGTGTCGTATGTATTTCCCAGAGACTAAAAATTTGTATTGTAAGTTTCCCAATATCGGTAAAAATCGATCATCAATAGAACTAAAATCAAGAATTATTAAAATATATCGCTTACATTTATAAAGATACTTTGTTCATCAACTGTCAAAATATCATAAAGATCGAATAAGATATACAGATTTTGTTAACTAACAAGTTTTCGCCTTTCATGTATGCATACATCGTAAACCGGTGATTTTAGATTCGCGTTTATGGAAACATACATTCAAATTTTATTGGGACCCTTTCAGTAATATTGGCAGTCATAAAAAATGATAACCAGTGAGAGAATGTTATTTGGCAACTGCTTTCAGCAGGTATTCCATTGACATTAGAGCATTCCGCTATTTTTATTAAAAGTTTTGAAATTAATAAAACAAACAAGCACCTGATTTTCGAAGTAAAGCAGTGAACAAGATATACCTGATATTGTGGGACACGTGACAACCAATTCATAGTTCCACATCTCTATAAGGCTCTAAAAACGATGTACTTGAGCGTGTCTGCCAACCAACAACTTTTGGCTTTGAGAACCAGCACTCTCTCATCGAGCCAAGTGTCTACTCTCGTTAACACTGTGCCCAATTATCAACTAATCTGCCATAATTCCTTGATGGCATTATTGAGTTCTGCGTTACGCAGAATGTATTTACAGACATTTCATTTAAAACTTCGGTTGTCACAGCAGAACGCAGAGAATCAGTTATCAACTTTTCAACACCACTGGCAAGTCTAACCAATTAAACTTATCTTTTATAAATGTTGCATGGAATTTAACTACTTTTAAAAGGTATGTCCATATCATTAACACTTATCTACAATAGCACAACGCAAAGACATCATTTTGTATAAATACGCCGAGTATTGAAGTAGGAAGCCATTCGCAAATTTGCGAACTAGCCAACAAGATGAGGTACACCCTAATAGTACTTGCACTGCTCGCTCCTCTGGCCTCCTCAGCTAAACTAAGATCAGATGATTCAAGGATTCCCGCATCTGTGCGAACACTAAGGGAGCTTCACCGTGGGCCACCAGTGCAGATTACCAGCAAGCGAGCAAATGTGGAGACTCGATGGATCAGTCAGAAACTGGACAATTTTGACGAAGACAATGAAGCAGTCTGGGACAATGTAAGATGTGATCCTAAGCTCTGTGGCTCCTTCTTATGAACAACTTATCATAGCGTTTTTTTTTCATTTTAGCGTGTATTGATCAACGAGGACCACTTCGTGGATGGTTCCCCAATCTTTATTTACCTTGGTGGTGAATGGGAAATTGACCCCAGTTCTATAACAGCAGGACATTGGGTGGATATCGCGAGCGAGCACACTGGCTCATTGGTCTACACGGAACATCGTTTCTTTGGCCAAAGCATTCCCATTAAGTAGATGATTTAAGTCCTAACATTAATCCAGATATATTAGATCCATTCCTTGATTTTACCAACAGACCCCTGTCAACTGCGAACCTCAAGTATCAAAATGTGGAACAAGCCTTAGCCGATGTTATCAATGTTATTAATGTTCTTAAAGAAGAGGAAAAATATAAGGACTCTAAGGTGGTTGTGCATGGTTGTTCCTACTCGGCGACCATGTCGGTTTGGATTAAGAAATTGTATCCCGACGTAATTGTGGGCAGTTGGGCGTCCAGTGCTCCCCTGGAGGCTAAAGTGGACTTTAAAGGTGAGTAGCCTATCTCAAAATTGCTATCATAATAATGTTTTCTATCGCCTCTTTGTAGATTTTATGAAAGTTGTTGGACAAGCGTACAGGGAGCTCGCAGGAGAATATTGCTACAACATCATCGATAATGCCACCTCCTATTATCAGGATTTATTTGAAAATGGTCAGAATGCGGAGGCTAAGAATCTCTTGAACCTTTGCGATGATTTCGATGAGAACGACCAACGAGATCAATGGCAAATTTTTAGCTCAATTGCAAACATTTTTGCAGGCCTCGCCCAGAACCAAAAGTAACTATGCAACAACCCATATAATATACGCAAGCTACCTGAATTTTTACTTCAATACAGCCCGGCAACCTATGACTTGGCGAAATACTGCTCAGTGCTTCGATCCTTTAGTACGGATGATGCAACGGCACTATCTAAGTTTGTACAATGGCGTCTCGGCTATCCAGAATGCGTTGACTCTAGATTTCAATCTACTGTTAACTATTACAAATGGGCCATGGACAACTACGATGGCTGTAAGTGACACCTTGTTAAATTAATAATGAATACTTAGTTTCACTATTCAAATCAATTCTTTCTTTAGCTGATCTCGCCTGGTTCTTTCAAACATGCAACGAATTCGGCTGGTACCAGTCCTCCGCTAGCAAGAATCAACCATTCGGCTCATCTTTCCCAGCCACCCTATACACTGACACTTGCGAAGAAGTCTTTGGATCAGAGTACACTTTAGCAAAAATCAAAAAATATATACGCAATACAAATACGGAGTATGGAGGTGTGAATCCAAATGTCGAGAACGTTTACATGACTCATGGAGGATTAGATGGGTGGAATAAAGTTGGGGCCGGAACAGCACAGGGTGCCACCATTATTCCCAAAAATTCACATTGTTCCGATGTGAATTCAATCAGTGCTTCGGATAGTCCTGCATTGCTTGCATCCAAGCAGCGAGTGGCTCAACTGGTTCGCGAGTGGCTTGCCTAATATCCCACTGGATTAATATAATTTTTTTTAAATCTGAAGAAAAAATTTAAATTTTTGTATCTTTCTATCTGTATAAACATATTCAATTTTGAAATGAAGAACATATTTTAAAAGCATAAATACTTTATACATTTAACATAATTGCAATACCTTACAGCAAAAAGCAATCCCTTGTGGAACAAAAAACCAAGGGTGTTCAGAGCACTATCAAAGGCATAATAATTATGTATTATAAGTTGTTGGTTTTCCAATGTGCAGAATGGTTCGAAGATATAAGGAAAAGCGCCGGATTGATCTGCATTCCAATTCCTAACATTATCATGGCCTGCTTTAGGGGAATGGCTATACTCATTGAGTTTTTTTTTTTCAAAAACTAGCAATAAGAATTATTTTCGTGGTGTAGCAAACATTCAGTCAGTTCGGGCTTGTGAATATGCGCTGGTTCAGTTTTTTTTTACTCTGCAGTCCCTGTGCCTGCCAAAAGAAAAGAGTGCACTTGAAGACCTTCTAACATTTGGCTGCAAGGCTCTATAAAGGAAAATTTACCATCAAATCTAGAATATATT
Organism: Drosophila atroscutellata; assembly: GCA_035041605.1. Classification (NCBI taxonomy): domain Eukaryota; kingdom Metazoa; phylum Arthropoda; class Insecta; order Diptera; family Drosophilidae; genus Drosophila; species Drosophila atroscutellata. The sequence continues at coordinate 7,265 of JAWNLA010000026.1, forward strand.
TAACAACTGGGTTCAGGGTATATCGTAGTCGAGCTCGCTCGACCGCAGCATTCTTACTTGATTTTTAAATACAGTTGCATGACTCCAAAGCCACAACCCGATCGCAGAATAATTTGATCTAATCGATATATCGTAGCTTTTTAATTCTTTCTGGATATATTTATAGTCATCCTTCACATCATTTGGGGTGCTTCGACACTTGACTGGACTTTTGTACACAGTGATTAGATTTACTTCCATTAAATTTCAAATGAAAGTTTTTTGATTAGGACTTATTGTAAACGTGCTTTATATAAAGTTCACTGTACTTGATAAGGGCTGAAGTGGTTCCATTTTATTGCAACACCCTTACATCATAGTTTGCAATTGTTTGATAAGAAGCAATTAAGTGAAATTAAATGGTCAATACTTATTTGTTTAGAGGAGGGACAAACATAAACTAAACACAAAGAATATATGCCCTTGCAAAAAGGTGTCCAGCGGAGCTCATTGAAATTTAATTATTAATTGCAATATCACTTGATTTTCGATAGATTTATTTTTGAAAAATACTGATACTCAATTTGGTACTATCTGAAGATCTCTCTCTCTCTCTCTCTCTCTCTCTCTCTCTCTCTCTCTCTCTCTCTCTCTCTCTCTCTCTCTCTCTCTCTCTCCCTCTCTCTCTCTCTCTCTCTCTCTCTCTCTCTCTCTCTCTCTCTCTCTCCCTCTCTCCCTCTCTCTCTCTCTCTCTCTCTCTCTCTCCCTCTCTCTCTCTCTCTCTAACAATACACATGTCAGTGTAAATCAACAAAACAGTATATCTCACAAAATTCGTAAGGTAGAGTCCCCAAATTTTAAAGGTATATATGTAGCTAGTAACACTCTTCAAAAACCAATAGAAAAATTTTGGACCACACTTACTCCCCCACAAAGATTATAAAAGCTTATAAAAAAAAAAGCTTCTCCGCAATTTGTAATGCATTCAAAATCCAACATTATAACAAATAAAGAAAAGTCAATAGGTACGGTAATGCATTGCTTTGTGCAACTTTGCTTCAAGATTATTGGGCTGATGAGCGTTTTGGGCTCTAAACAGCGCCCAAAGGTTTTCCCACTTTACCTTGCAATGGGCTCCACTACTCTCCATGGTGACGATCTCAAAGGTGAATCGCAAGGAGGTTTCGATTCAAATTTTTTCGCCGATTTTCTTTATTAGCAGTAAAGTTCGATTTAGAAAAATACACTTTTGTTGTCATTGTTAAGAATTGTATGCACAGACAAAGAAATCAAATTAAATGTTCACAAAACCAGATTTGAAATGGACGATCCTGAATCCGAAATAGACAAAATCAAAATAAAATTTCAACGATTTTTAAAGGAAGTTACCAGTAATCTTCGTTTATTAATATTAATTGCTTGGTGGAAAGTTCATTGGAGCTTTTATTACTTTAATTTTGAAGGCAGATATTAATTTGTTTGCAAATAAAGTGAGTGAAAAGTGTTAAATTGGTTTGAGAAGGGTAAGTTGCTTAGCTACAAAAAGTTTTGAATCTTACGAATGTCCAAGGGAGTGAGCTGATGTAGAAGTTTAGTTGGGTTGGTCAAGGGTTGAGTGTCAATCTCGCTTTAAAAGCTTTGAAAAATTGACGAACATGGAACATGGAACAAAACCAAAATAGTATTCTCCATTCGTTCACTGTACCCAAATCAAGAATACATTTGTATTTTCCATCTATGAAAAAAGACTAAAAGTAAGAGCTTCCAGAACACTTATCCAGCATCACATTTGGATCTACCCATTTATTCAGTGTCCTAATTAAATATATAGAAACCCTTATGTGTATCGGTAGTTCGCACAAGATACCTATTATGTTCCTCAAATTGTTTAAGAATAATTAATAAATCTAAATGTCTAAGCCATAAGCATTTAATGTACAGATTAAATATTATTGATCTATAACTTTAATGGAAACGGAGAAATTATCGATAAAATAAAATTAACATGAAATTACATTTTAAGTCTATAGCTCTTGTTGCCCTGTAGCTGGCGCTCGTACAGACGAAGAGACAGACGGATAGACGGACATAGCTAGATTTGTTATACAAGCTGATTAAAAACATATATATTAATGGCATCGGAGATGCCTTGTTCTGACTGTTACATGCTGTTACATCATTATACCCTTCTACCCATTTTTATTGGTTCAAAGTATAATAATTTACTGAGTATAGACGTATTACTTCGCAATGAAAAAATCATTCGATTGCGCAATTGTCCAAACACCATGACCATAAATGTACGACGGCTTCTTTTTCCGAATGGTGGTCAACGTGACCTAGAAACTACTTGAACTTATCAGTCTTATAAAAACATAACTTTAGACTAAACAACTTGTCAATATTTGCTTTTTAATTGGCACTTATCTTTAATAACACTCTCTTCACAGCTTTTTTTGTATAAATACGCCGCGTATTGGGGTAGGAAACCATTCGCAAACTTGCGAACTATTTAACAAGATGAAATACACCCTAGTAGTACTAGCACTTCTGGCACCTCTGGCATCGGCAGCTAGTCTAAGCTCAGATGATTTTCCGATTACTGCGTTTGTACAAACATTGAAGCAGCTTCACCGTGGGCCACCGGTACATATTAGCAGCCAGCGAGCAAATGTGGAGACTCGCTGGATCAGTCAGAAACTGGACAACTTTGACGAAGACAATGAGGCAGTCTGGGACAATGTAAGATATGATCCTAAGCTCTGTGGCTCCTTCTTATGAACAACTGATAATAGCGGTTTTTTCATTTTAGCGTGTATTGATCAACGAGGACCACTTCGTGGATGGTTCCCCAATCTTTATTTACCTTGGTGGTGAATGGGAAATTGACCCCAGTTCTATAACAGCAGGACATTGGGTGGATATCGCGAGCGAGCACACTGGCTCATTGGTCTACACGGAACATCGTTTCTTTGGCCAAAGCATTCCCATTAAGTAGATGATTTAAGTCCTAACATTAATCCAGATATATTAGATCCATTCCTTGATTTCACCAACAGACCCCTGTCAACTGCGAACCTCAAGTATCAAAATGTGGAACAAGCTTTAGCCGATGTTGTCAATGTGATTAATGTTCTTAAAGAAGAGGAAAAATATAAGGACTCTAAGGTGGTTGTGCATGGTTGTTCCTACTCGGCGACCATGTCGGTTTGGATTAAGAAATTGTACCCCGACGTAATTGTGGGCAGCTGGGCGTCCAGTGCTCCCCTGGAGGCTAAAGTGGACTTTAAAGGTGAGTAGCCTATCTCAAAATTGCTATCATAATAATGTTTCCTATCGCCTTCTTGCAGATTATATGACAGTTGTCGGGCAAGCGTACAGGGAGCTCGCTGGAGACTACTGTTACAACATCATCGATAATGCCACCTCCTATTATCAGGATTTATTTGAAAACGGCCAGAATGCGGAGGCTAAGAAGCTCTTAAACCTTTGCGATGGTTTCGATGAGAACGACCAACGAGATCAATGGCAGATTTTTAGCACAATTGCAAACATTTTTGCAGGCCTCGCCCAGTACCAAAAGTAACTATCCAACACCCCATATAATGTGCGCAAGCTACCTGAGAATTTACTTCAATACAGCCCAGCAAACTATGACTTGGCGAAATACTGCTCAGTGCTTCGATCCTTTAGCACGGATGATGCCACGGCACTATCTAAGTTTGTACAATGGCGTCTCGGCTATCCAGAATGCGTTAACACCATATATCATGGAACGGTTAAATATTACAAATGGTCCATGGACAACTACGATGGCAGTAAGTGACATCTTGTTAATTTAATGCTAAATACTAAGTTTCCCTAATAAAATCAATTATTTCTTTAGCTGGTCTCGGCTGGTTCTTTCAAACATGCAACGAATTCGGCTGGTATCAGTCTTCCGCTAGCAAGAATCAACCATTCGGCTCATCTTTCCCAGCCACCCTGTACACCGACACTTGCAAAGATGTCTTTGGATCAAAGTACACTGCAGCTAAAATCAAAAAATATATACGCAATACAAACACGGAGTACGGAGGTGTGAACCCTAATGTCGAAAACGTTTATATGACTCATGGAGGATTAGATCCATGGAATAAAGTTGGAGCTGGAGCAGCAGAGGGTGCCACCATTATTCCCAAAAATTCACATTGTTCCGATTTGAATTCAATCAGTGCTTC